>LAPY01000497.1:161861-179025 GCA_000970635.1 Eragrostis tef | reverse complement strand
AGGCTGGTCCCGAGTCCCGGCGGGGGGGGAGCCGTAATCCCTACCTAAATCCTCGGCCTGGCCGCACTACAAATACACAAGACCCGGCTGAAAAAACCCAAAAAGCGATTTGCCCCGCCCCTTCAAACAGTGCCGCCGCCGCGCCGCCTCCTTCGTCTTGTCTCCCGCAGTCTTCTGCCGCACTCTTCGTCGCTGCCGTCGCCTCGCCGGCGGCTCCAAGAACACCCCCTCCCCTCGGCTTCTCCGCTTCCGTCGCCTCGCCGGCGGCCGGCGGCGCGATCAAGTGAGCATTTCCTCGCGTTTCCACAGTTCCTTGTCCTCGGGTGGTTCATTTCTTTTTTGAAGGAACGGGTGGTTCGTTTCTTGTTCGAGTTGTTGGATTGTTGCGTTGTTCCTTCTGATTTCTTAGTGGGGGTTTTGTGGTCTCTGCTCTGCTTCGCTTTGCTGGCTGCTCAACTCTCTTTTGCCGGCGGGAATGGCCGAATGGATCGACGTTTCCCTCATCTCGTCAAGCCTCATTTCAGAGGATGATTGAATCTTCCGATTCTTGACGGTAGAAAATAGGGAATTCGATTTCTGAAGGGCCTCCAAAGATTCCCATTCCATCTCGAGTAACCTGTGCTCGACCCCTGAAAGTCGATCGGGATCGGTGGCTGGCTGCCCCGGGAAATTCTCCTAGGAAATTCGCCTCCCCCCTTGGTCTTGAATTCCTTGATATCGAGGTCACGGAGAAGTGCCTGTTCTCGATAACGGGGCCTGATTCTCAGACTGTATCTCTGAAACCGGTGTTTGTGTTCAGATTTCAGGAGCGTATTTAGTCTAGTGGTAATGGGGCAACGTCCTTTTGTGATTGCAATAGAAGAAAGTTGCAGATACACAGGCACTGCTATTTTTTAGTATGCACATCAGTATTCTTTTATCCTTTCCATCTTCGGTGTTGCAATAGGTAGGAGTTGAAGCCTGATGCAGTTTATACTAGTATATTTGTTAATTTTGGGTTAAACTTTTTGTTGGATTACATATTTCCAATTATCCAAGACGTATGCCGTTTTTTTAGTCAGATTCGTAACTCTCATGAGTAGCAGCTAGCTATATCGGGTACAGCATTACTTGAAACTGGTGTGTTTTGTGAGTAACTTGCATGTAACATATATTGCAGTAGTTTTAAGTTTCTGTAGGTTCTGAGTTACATGCATGTGGTGTGCTCTAGATCAAGCTACTCAGATTTCCCGTTTGAATTGTACTCTTCAGTTCCCTTTTTCACAAACTGTTTCAGTGTAGAAATGTCATTATTCAAAGGACACATTTAGTCTTTTACATGCTTTACGGTGTAGCCTGCTGGCAATGAAATAAACTAGGATTCTCTGCCATATGCTATTTCAGAGCTAGCCTTTTTCGTTCAAGAACGGGTCTATTATGAAATATAGCGTCTCACTTCATTTCGGTTTCACTGTCATATTAAGAGCTTTCCTGTACTTTTGCTGTTAATATGACTCTTATGCCTTCTGTTAAGTTTCTACTTCTATCATCACAATATTTCATCATTTCATTATTTGCGCAGGATGGAGGAGCTAAATCATGACTTTGATGTTCCTTCGGCCGAGCTGAATGCTATAAAGTTTGACCTCATGACAAGTGCAGGTATGGTAAGCTTTAAGTATTGCTTACCATACAAGTTCTTCTGGAAGTTATGTGCAGAGATTCTACGGACTTTTTGTGTCTGGCCTTTTCTCAAAGTACAAATGTCTGCAATTTATAATCTGTGGTTCTAAGAATTGGGGAAAATGCTTAATTTTCCATCAAGTCAGGATGTGTTCCTTAGTTGATTATTCTATTTGTTGCTTTGTGCTGTCCAGAGCTCTTTTTTTTTTTTGAATTTCAGGAAAAATTGAGCAGCACAAGCATTGTAGAACCAAAGGATGTTACCGGTCCCAAGCTAGGACTACCAAATTGTTCTCCACAGTGTGATACTTGTGGAGCGCAAAATACACGTGACTGTGATGGTAAGCAATATTAAGCAGTGTCAAATCATGTTGTTTTTGTGCCTTTCAGTACAAAATAAATGACGCTATCAATCTCTTAGGTCATTTTGGAGTGATTGAGCTGGCGGCAACTGTATATAATCCATATTTTATTGATGAAGTTGTGCAGATTCTGAATCTGATATGTCCTGGTTGTCTCAATCCAAAGGAAAATGCAAATATGAAGGTTTGTGCCTTCCTGACTGCCTAATTTCATCCTCATTAAGCATATATGTTCTCTTGTCTTCAAAAAACATGGTTGTCATCATTTCGTGGCCAAATCACTTTTAGATAATAAGGGCCTTTGTCAAGGCTTCTCGTTATTAGTAGTAGAATATCAGTAGTGCTTATAGTATGCTGTTGCGTTTTAATGATCTTTGTACTGTTTATATGCTTTCTTCTGTTTAGTTTATTATTTGATTGTTCATCCCTTCACGAATATTAGTGATGAATCTGTGGGAAAAGGTTTGAAAGGAAAAAAAAGTCAAAGAACTTTATGCAAATAAAGAAGATAGACAGCAAAAATATGAATATGGAAGCATTGGACTTATGCTTTCGATAATGTTGTGCATCATGATGGTGCTTATTTCCTTTACGTTTTTAAAAAAATTTTGCTTCTTATGATGGTAATTTAGTTTTTTTTTAGGTCAAGATGGCCATTTACTTCTGAATACTATATGCATTTAGGTTTATGCCTATTGCAGTTTATATTATGGTTTATTGAATTCTCAAAATTACTAAATGTATATTGTATGACCATGGGGATGATTTACTTGTAAGAATCCACCGATGTGTTGAGTGCCTGATGCCTTCTCTAAGACACCATTTTTCTTTTGTTTCAAGATATCGGAGAGAGCACCGGTTAAGCAATCTTGCAAGTATTGCTCGGCAAGTGCATGTTTAGATAAGTTTGTTTGTGTTTCTTCTACTTCGTCTATTGAAACTTGTATTTTTGCTGTACAGAAGGATGGCGCCAAAACTTATCCCACTGTAACCTTTAAGACACTGTCAAGTCCAAGAGTATTACTATCCAAGACTAAGCTTAATAGAAGCTCTAGTTTGATGGAAAGAACTTCGATCGTTGCAGAAGCTGTTGACAGAGTATCAATTAAGGGTAAAGGTTCGACTGAAGTCCTTCCCCAGGACTTTTGGGATTTTCTTCCTTCTGAGCATCAGACCCAGCCCAATGCGTCCAAGATAATATTGTCCCCTTATCAAGTAATGTATCCCTTTTATGCAGTTTTTTTTATTAAAGGCAATTCCATGTTTGCTTCAGAGTATATTTGCTTTAAACTGAAAAGAGAACTGTGAGAATTGATTATACATCATTATCTGTTTTTACCCCACTCGACCTTTGTCGTAACAGAAGCATAGCACAAATTTACTGTATAAACTACACGAAATATTAATGTAGAGAAAAGATATATGGGATTATCCAAAAAGGGCGGTCTTCTGATCATAAATGCAAACGGTTTTTTATATTAAAAAAGGACCAACATTTTTATTTTAACCCTTGTTTCATTTGAAATATTTGCAGGTCTTTCACATGTTAAAAAAAGTTGACCCTATACTTATTAAAAAATTCATTTCAAGGCCGGAGCTACTTTTCCTATCAAGTTTGCCTGTGACCCCTAATCGCCATCGTGTTGTCGAGATAGGATATGGGCTCTCAGATGGTCCTCGGTTAACTTTTGTAAGTAGCAAATCATCTAAGATTCATTTTCCCTTTATTTTTTGTATCTTTCATGATCGCTAACTGTTTTCCATCAGTTACCCTACGAAAAGCTAACCCTTTTTATGGTGTATAGGTTAAATAATCCTGATTGGTTTTGAAAAGGGTTAAATCATACTATGAAACATTAAACTGTGGTTTAAAATGAATAATAATAGCACTAAGGAGTACTCATGCCATATCATGTGAAGTACGTTGTTTTCATCGTTCTGTTTGATACATTCATACACTTAAGGGTACTTCTGTAGTTCTGTTTTTCTCTATAAGGCCGATGTTATATAGCATATAACTTCGATCAGAGGGATCAATTTCTAGTCATGTAGCTTCATAATAATTCTACGAAGCTTCGGCATAATTCCCTCCAGATTGAACTGACAACCGATACAGTCATTCGTTATGTTAAATAAATCTCCATTTCCAAACCGTACATGAGGTTTTCATCTCATATTGTAGCGACCCGCGTTTTCGTGATCAAGGGTCGAGGTAGCCACAAGTACCTTGAACCATTGTTACATACTGCTCTTGGTCTGATGGGGCTAATATGGAGGCTCCGAAGTCCGACACTTTGGCCATGTAGTTGTGGTCGAGAAGTATGTTAGCACTCTTCACGTCGCCATGGACAATTGGGGGAGATGCGTACGAGTGTAAGAAATAAAGTCCCTCAGCAGCTTCATAAGCAATCCTCAGCACGGTGCTAAAAGAGGTATGCAATGCTTGGTTCTTGCCATGGATGAGCTCGAACAAAGTGCCATTTGGGACCAACTCGTACACCAACATTGGAACCTCTACTTCAAGACAGCAGCCCACAAGCTTGACAATGTTCTTGTGATTGATTTGAGAGAGTATGAGCATTTCTTGACCAAATTCCTTCTTTTGCCTTTCGTTGATAAGTGAACATTTTTTAATTGCAACTGCCATATTATCCTTGACTATCCCTTTGTAGACAGTACCATGACCACCTTTTCCAATGATTCTGCTCTTATCATAGTTGTCAGTGGCTTCTACGAGTTCAGTTTCACTAAATACTGTGAAAACAAGACCTCTTTCTGACTTCATCCTCTCGAGCACAATCATACCGCCGTGTTGTCGAAAATGCTCCTCCTTAATTCTGTTCAGCTTTCTCTTTTGAAGGATCATGTTTCCGGAGAAGACGAAAATCATGAGAACAAAAGCTGACTGTAAAACCTGCTTGAGAGCATCAGACAAGGGTACTGTCAGAAAATTTCTTTTCATTGTTCAAAATAGAAACTTCTTTTCCTCTTTTTATTAACAATATAAACCAATGTGAATCTATATATTATCTTGTCTAGGTAACCCGGCCAGAGTTACAACAAGTCCTTACATTCGCCCTTAAGGCCAACAAATTCCCATGCTAATAGGTGGGAAAAGAAACAAAATCAACACTTCTTTTTTCAAAAAATACCTCATCGAACATGATTTAAAACAAGTCTATTTGGACTAAAACACGAAAAGTAAAGAGTTCCTATTTCAATCATCTTCAAATACAGGAAATCTGAATCAAATTATATATAAAAAATAATTTTCTTACCGATTCTAAGATACTAAAAAAAATGACAGGAAATCATCTTCAAATACAGGCAATATCAACACCCATAAAAATACACCCCCTAAGATACTAAAACTTGGATAAAAATATTAGTAACAGTCCACATCATACGACATCAAAACGACAAAAAAAATTATACAGTATTAAAACCTTTCAACTCTGATTGTTGTTTCATTATCCCTTTCTGATTCAATAAAAGAATTTGATAGTTATGCAATGCCAACAGAAATACTTAACGTGCATATAAACGAAACAATATTAGAGTTACAAGTGAACGACATAAGAAACATCGGATTTCAACTTGAACTAATAAAAGTTACTAGAAGTATTAGAGTATAAAAAAATGACTAACCATAAACAAGGTCTCCAAAGAGATAGATTTTAGCAATGGATCAACATATACAAACGTAAACTAATCTATAGCTTGAGTTTTAGTATTTAGGAGGATAGCAGCAAATATATTGTCATAATTTGTAAAGTGCCTAATTTTCAAAGGAGTCCTAGTTCCTAAATAGCTAAAGAAGCATGACTGGTTCCGAATTATAGTCTTCCAACATAGATGTTTTGAATAAATAATGAATGGCAAATCAATTGTAGCGACCCGCGTTTTCGTGATCATCAAAATCCACTAAAAAATTTGAACTTTTAAAAAAAAATTTAAAATTAAAATCAATTTGCTAGAATAGTCCGTAGCAAAATCAAAAGATTTTGAATTTTAAATCTTGCACAAACATCACCACGTGCATCCTTGAATTTTTCTGGCTTTATTTGAGTGTTTGTTTGAAATCTCTCTTTGAATGAATTCCAAATTCATTCAAATTCAAACTCTACAAAAAGATCGAACTTTTTCTTCTTAACCGGGCCGCCTTTCCTCTTTTCTTCTCTTCCGGCCCAACTCCCTTTTCTTTTTCTCCTTTTTCTCCCCTTTCTCTCGGCCCGTTCCTTCTTTCCCCGGCCCGACTCGCTCCGGCCCAACTCTCTCTCTCTCTCGCTGACGGGTGGGTCCCGCCACCCGTCGTCAACCTCCGGACGCGCAGCGCGAATCGCGCGCGCGCCCATACCGGCGTGCCCCCTCTGCCGCTCCGGTCATCTCCAAGCTCCAGTAACGGCACGAGCACCACGCGCGCGCCCAAACCAACCTCGCCCTTGCGTCATGCTCGCGCCGAGCTCGACTATTTCCGGCGAGCCCCGTACTGCGCGCGTCAACCACAGCGGCCTCTCCTCTCGCTCCGTCACCGTCGCAAACACTGCAGCCATCCCCGCCGCGCGCCACCTCCGTCACTCCGGTCGCGAACCGCCTTAGCGCGTCGCGTCGAGCATTAACTCCGGCGAGAAAAATATCTCGCCGGCGAACCGACTCAACCGCCGCGCGAACCGCCATTGCTGGCTATAAAGCAAGCCCTAGGCCCTCTCGTTCTCCCCCTCATCTCATTTGCTATCTTCGCTCACTCCCGAGCTCAACACATCACTTTTCCCCAAACCGTTCCCGAGTCCGGCGAACTCTCCGGCGAGCCATTCCTCTGTCGTCGGTGAGTCCCGCGTCCCTCTTCTTCTTTCTCTGGCTTCCCCGTTCCCTGCTGAACGCCGATGTGCCATCACTTCTCGCAGCCGTGCCCCGTACGTGGAGATCGACGCAGACCTAGCCGCTGTGACCTCGCTCGTCGCCGGCCGCCTCTCGTCGTCCTCCGTCCGAATAGAGCACTCGGTGAGCACCCCCGAGCTCTTCTCTCTCTCTTGCGCAGCATCTTTTTGCCCGTGGCCTAGCGCGAGTGCCCTTTCCCCTAGCTCTGCTTGTCGCCGCCGTAGGACCTCGTTGCCGGCGACTCTCCTGGCCACGCCCGGCCTCTCCGAGCAGCACTTTTACCTCACCACACTCTCGCGCACGCGCGCGACCCCTCTCGCGAGCCTCGCGCGCACACCTTGCCTTTTTCCCCTCTTTCGCCGGCGCGCCACCGCACTCCGGCGAGCCCGCGCCGCCTCTCCGGTCTACGTCGACGACATGTTCTTGCCCTGCTAGATTCGCCGTCACGCGTAGATTCCGTAGGTGCTCTCCGTTAAGCCCCTCGCCGACTGTAGCCCTCACCGGCGAGAGCTCCGGCGATGCGCCGCCGCGCACGCCGTCTCGTCGCCGCGCGCTGACTCAGTCGCGCCGGCGTCCGACGTGGCAAGCCACGTCGGCAAGCGGGCCCGCGACGACCCGGTCGTCCCGCACACGTGGTGCACCCGGTGCACCGTGAACCGGTCGCTTTCCCCTCCGGTTCACAGAACTTGTGGACCGAGTCCACAAAACAGTAACCGCATAGTGATCCGGCCCCTCTGGACCCACTTGCCAGCCTCACAGAGCCTCTGTAAACGCTAGGCAATGCCCCCCCCCCCCCCTCCTAAGAAGAATATCTTCCATATAGACCTAGCACACCTTTTGGTTTCTGTTAGGTTTTTGTATAGTGATTTTATGCACGTGTTGTCATATTGGCAGATCAATTTTTAAACCTGCAGCTTTGCTAATTTTATCTCTGACACAGGATGATCGAACAAAGGCTTACAGAAGGATGGTTGAGGTCAGTAAGAGAATTGATGATTACAGGCAACATCCACAATTCAGCGTTCTTGCAAGTTCACTCGTCTCAAGTCGACTTTCAGAATGCCTCAAATCCTCCAAGGCAAGCAGACTGATATCTTTGTTTAATAGAAAACTTCCATGTTAGCATGCCCTCAATCAAGAAATGATATCATTGTAACATTATCATGTTCTTCTCTTCTGTCATATCTGGTGTATCATGTTCGAACACATGCGTTTCAACCTTTGTTCCTATTCTATCCAATCAAAGAAAATATTACCTAGGAGCAATTATATAGAAAAATTTAATTTTCTTTGATCAGACAAAAGTAAGATGGTCTTATCTGGAGTTATTTTTATTTCTTTTTTGTCACCTGATTTCAAAAGATAACACACCAGTCACTGGAATGTTTTGTGCACTTGTAGCTTGATTAAATACAGCCTTCTGCACACAACGATTCAATTCAATTAAGGTATACAGTTGCAGTATACAATTGTGTTATAGGTACTTCAACTTTTAATTTATTGGAAGTCTTTCATTACCTTCGTAGCTTTAAATTATGGTTTATATTTATTTCTATCTAATAAATAAAGTTACTACACAACAAGTAGAGTGAATATTAGAACTTTGTTAACTCGTAATTCTGTCTTGATTTTATAGTACTTTTGTAGTTTAAGACTTGGCTACAACTGTGGTTACTTACAAGTACATGTTTTAGCTTTATAATCATCAACATGTTTATCTCTTGCAGTTGTACTCTAAAAAGACAGACGGGGATACATCCACAGATACATATGGAATGAAATGGCTAAAAGATGCCGTCCTTAGCAAAAGGTCTGATAATGTTTTTCGAAGTCCTGTGGTCGGGGATCCTAAGATTAAGTTATATGAAATTGGCATTCCTGAAAATTTAGCTTCAAATTTGCTGGTTTCTGACCAAGTTAGTTGTTATAATTTGGAAAGCATAAATTTGAAATGCAACCTGCACCTTCGCTCCAAGGAAGAACTATTCATTCGGCGAGATGGGAAGCTAATGATTGTTCGAAATGCAAACCAGCTGGAAATTGGTGATATTGCCCACAGACCATTGCAGGATGGCGATCTCATTCTCATCAACAGGCCTCCTTCTGTCCATCAACATTCTCTGATTGCACTGTCTGCAAAAATTCTACCAATGGAATCTGTTGTATCAATCAATCCACTGTGTTGTGCCCCATTTATGGGAGACTTTGATGGGGACTGTTTGCATGGATATGTCCCACAATTGATACAAACAAGAACTGAGCTGGGAGAATTAGTAAGCTTACACCACCAATTATTGAATATGCAAGATGGTCGAAGTTTGGTGTCGCTTACACATGACTCGCTAGCTGCTGCATATTTGTTAACAGGCACAGACATTTTCCTGACGAAATCTGATGTTCAACAACTTCAAATGATGTGCCTTTCAGTATCATCTATGCCAGTACCAGCAATCATTCAAACTATGAACTCTCAAGGTCCTCTGTGGACTGGTAAACAGTTTTTCAGCATGCTTCTTCCTTCCGACATGAATTTCAATTATGATCAGAAGTTATGTATTGAAGATGGTGAATTGCTTACCTGCTCATCAGGGTCCAAGTGGCTACAAAATAGCACATCTGGTCTATTCTCTGTCATGTTTGAACAGTATGGGTCCAGGGCACTTGACTTGCTTTCTTCTGCTCAGGAAGTACTCTGCGAATTCTTAACCATGAAGTGTTTAAGTGTCTCTCTATCTGATCTGTATATGTCCTCAGACTATTACTCAAGGAGAAAACTGACAGAGGGAGTTAAGTTGGCACTAGATGAAGCTGAAGAAGCACTTCGTATCAAGAATATACTGAAATGTTATGATGATAACGAAAAAGTATCATGTTCTTACAGTGAATCCAATTCTATTCAGAGCTATTCGGTCATGGCATTTAAGGATGTCTTCAATGATCTATTAAAGATGGTTCAGCAGCATGTCAGCAATGATAATTCAATAATGGCGATGATTAATTCGGGAAGCAAAGGTAACATGTTAAAATATGCCCAACAAACCGCATGTGTTGGTCTTCAGCTTCCAGCAAGCAAATATCCCTTCACGATTCCTTCGCAACTCTCTTGTGTTTGCTGGAATAAGCAGAAGTTATCAGACTGTGAAATCATGGAGGACTCCAATGAAAACTTGGGAGGCCAGAACCTCTATGCCGTGATTAGGAGTTCCTTCATTGAAGGTTTAAATCCATTAGAGTGTCTTATACATGCCATATCAGGAAGGGCCAACTTCTTTTCTGAAAATGCCACTGTCCCAGGGACATTGACAAGAAAACTAATGTATCATTTGAGAGATCTGCATGTTTCTTATGATGGGACTGTTAGAAATTCTTATGGACAGCAAATAATGCAGTTCTCTTATGATAGTGCGGGTGAGATGTATTGTGATCGTGGTCCAGTGGGTGAAATTGGTGCCCCTGTTGGTTGTTGGGCTGCTGGTTCCATTTCAGAGGCTGCCTATGGAGCTTTAGAGCAACCAGTAAATGGTTTAGAGGATTCTCCTCTCATTAATTTACAGGTAAATTGTGTTCCTACGGTTTTTTAGCGGTATATATTATTTACATAGATGATGGTTCTCTTGTTTTCTGATACTATCTATTTAATATGTTCCATTTTCCTATGCAGGAAATATTTAAGTTCCACAAGGCTACAAATTCTCAAGATCTTGTTGGTTTGCTTTTCCTATCAAAAAAACTAAAGAAATTCAGATTTGGTATGGAGTATGCTTCACTGGAAGTTAAGAATCATCTCGAGCGAGTGGACTTTTGTGATTTGGTTGAAACCATCATGATCACCCCCCCCCCCCCCCCCACACACACACACACAGACACACACACTTTGATATTGGGCATGCGGGTAATATTTGTTGCATTTTCTATTAGTTATGATGGCTGTGAAAAAGCAAGAGAAGGAAGTCCTTGGACCACACATTTTCATCTAAGCCAGGTATTTTCTTTTGAAGTAACCGGGCACAGTTTCACTTGTATTCTAGGCCACTAAGTTGATATGTAAATATTTATTTCATTTTGTACATATGTACAGGAGATGATGAAGAAAAGAAGATTAGGATTGAGATCTGTGGTAGAAGAGCTAACGACACAATTGAATCGTTTGATCCCATCAATTTGTATTTCGAAGAGGTAACTGCTGAACCTTCATCAATTCTCTTTGGCTTCTTTCAGTAGTGCTTTCTAATCGCTTGAATTTCATATCATGTTCCTTTATGCTTTTTTTTCTTCTCGAACTTGGTTTTTTAGTTAGTAGCATGTAATTCATTGCTTCATTGACCATGGTTTGAGAAATAAACTTAGAAGATTTTTTGTTTTGCTACATGGGACCTCGAATGACAAATAGTATAGCTATCTGAATTCTGGACACAACATGTTGTAGTATTAGAAGTTAATATGGTCACTATAATTAGTTTATGTTCGAGGTTCTTCACTATAATTAGTTTATGTTCGAGAATTTGAGTTATTGTTCCTTGTTCTGGATCATCTTATTGTCCTATCTTAAAACAATAGAATTACTTGTTTTTTCTCAACTGTCCAGTTTAGCACTTCATATCAATTTTTTTTATTAAGCTGCTTGAAATTTCATTTCCCAATATTTAAATTATTCATGTGTCAAAGTTGTACATAAGTGCACGCCCTAATTCTCTCCCTACGTCCTTTATCACATGTTTTGACAAAGTTTTTTTTCTGCAGAAAATGTTTAGTAGGTGATGGCTGTACTGAAAGTCCAGCTTGCTGTGTCACTGTTGTAGTACAAGCCGAATCTGACTCGATTTCTCAGTTGAAGAGTCTCAAAAACAGGGAGATTCCAATCATATTGCGTACACTGCTGAAAGGTTATTATGATTCAATATATTTCACCATACTTGCCCCCTACATTTACTAAAAAGGAACTTCTTGTTAGGTATTACTAGCTGAATTGTAAAATTTATTTCTAGGTTATACCTTGTACGAATGTAGCCCCCCCCCCCCGGGCCCCTCCCCCTCTCATCCACCCAGGAAATCTGTGAAATTATAGAACTCATCCTCATCGTGTGCCTTCTATTATTTAAACATGACATGAGTCTAAAACCTGTAAACATTAAGCAAACATATAGTTTTCATGAATGCCCATCAAAACGTCTGGCTGATTAAGAATTTTTAGATATATCAAGATAATCATAATATACACATTGAGACCACCCTGTTTGTTACTGAACTCCTAACCCTCTTGATTTGAGGATGGAATCAACTTGAAAATCATCAGATAAATTTATCAATGTGCACTTATACAACTTGATTTCACAACTTAATGACAATTTGTTGTTAGATCGTAGATCGTCTTCTGTTGTAGCCTCTCTCTCTCTCTCTCTCTCTCTCTCTCTCATGTAACCCTCTTCTCCGTAATGAAAAACATGCTTTAGCATTTTCTCCAAAACAAACCCAGGTTGTAGGACTTGGTTAGTGGTTCTCTATGAAAATTTACCAGTTACAAATCTTAAACCAATTCATCACCAAGCTATACACCAAGGATTATACTTAAACATACACCAAGCTATACCAGTTCGCTGATGGTTCAGATAAGTATAGTTTGCTCAGATGATTATTTCGTACTCCAAACACACGAAAAAAGGCGCATATCATCAGGCAATGGTTTCAAAACATGGGGCCAAGATGTTTCTTGAAAGTATGTACAGTTGTAGCTTACACAAGCTAAACTGTTCCGAGAGATCCATAATGCCATCAGGTTACCCGCTCATGTGATGACTCTGAATGTCTGCTGAACGTAAATGTATCTGAACCAGCATAAATAAGGTTTACCTTAAGGGAACTTTTGTTTTTTTCTTGTAATCGAGAACGCCATTTTTGAAGCTTCAACTCCTAATACTCCCTACTGAAAACTTGTTATTCTGATAACAGTTGACTTTCTTTCTCCTGTGCAGGTTTTTTGGAATTTAAGGATGTTGAGATACAGTGTCATAATGATAGTGATCTTGCAGTGAAAGTTGCTATGTCTGAACATTGCAAGACCGGGAAGTTCTGGGCCACTCTACAAAATGCTTGCATTCCAATTATGGAGTTGATTGATTGGGAGCACAGTCAACCACAAAGTATATATGATATTTTCTTTTCATATGGCATAGACGCAGCATGGAATTATTTTGTTCAAGTACGCACCCCATCTCTGTTGCTGAAGATTTTTTTGCTAGCGGTATGTCTGTAATTATTTATCTAACATTTGATTGTATTTATTTTATACAGTCTTTAAGGTCAACGACAGCTGATGTCGGAAGGATTATACGTCGGGAGCACTTGCTAATTGTTGCAAATAACCTGTCTGTGAGTGGACAGTTCCATGGCTTAAGTAGTCAAGGCTTAAAGCAGCAGCGCAATAGGTTATCAGTCCCCTCACCATTTTCGGAAGCATGTTTTTCTGTGAGCACTCCATGAGTTTCAGCCAAATTGTTTTTTTAATGAATTGCTATGTTTTCGTACTCCAAACACATTCTTATTTGTAATGTTTTCTGCAGAGGCCCGTACAGAGTTTTATAAATGCTGCGAAGCGCTCTTCAGTGGACAATCTCTGTGGTAGTCTAGATGCAATTTCGTGGGGAAAAGAGCCATTCAATGGGACATCAGGGCCTTTTGAAATTTTGCATTCTGGGAAGGTGCGAATTCTAAATGTCCTGCAATGGACCTTTCAGTTTTGTACTTCAATGCAATCACAAAAAGTGAATATTGAAACTTTAATGCAAATGAAGGGCTTATTTGATGTGTGATCACACGCTACAACACCACTTTCTTTGCGGCACTAAAATTTGTGCATTTAGTGTATTGGGACACCACAGCAACACACTCCATTTTTAAAAACTTACCCATGAGAGTCTATTTGGCCCTATGATCAAGGAATATCTGTGGAATGAACATTCATTAAAATAGAATTAAATTTTAGCTTTGACATTATCAATATTACTAGCTTTTAGAGTGGGACCTGGGAACTGCAAAATGGGTAGTACATTTCTCCAGGGCAGATCGTAATTACGCTTGATTGACATAATTATCCTGCGTCGAATGGGTTACTGTCGATGAACTAACTGTTAGATGCAGAAATAAACTGCCATTTAAATATATTTAAAGGATGCCCTGATATTTCATTTGATTAACCAAAACAAAAGCAGAGCATCTATGAGTTTCTGTGCAATCCTGAAGTTGGGAATTTCGAAAAGGATCGTATGGATAGCTGCAAGCAAAGTACTGAAAAGGATTGTATGGATACGCTATCTATTGATCAAGACTTGCTTCATGCTAAAGTTGGCATTTGGGACAACATTAATTTTATGCGTGCTTGCTTGCAAAACATACTACGAGAGTAAGCCCATACCGTCTCCATGCAGCTCACTTTACATGGCTTTAAGCATATTGGTTTTACTTTTTACTCTTTTCTAAGTTCTGATATGATTATCTGTATATAACGTCCTCTTTAACTTGCATGAAGGTACCCATTAAATGGACTTGTGAAGGAGCCAGAAAAATCACATTTGATGGAAGCCCTGAAATTTCATCCTAGAGCTGACGAAAAGATCGGTTCCGGAGTTAGAGAATTTAAGGTGGTAATTATGAATGTTCAATTTTCTTTCTAGCATACCTTTGCTTTTTGACTCATCTAAGTTCATACATGACGTCATACGCTGTCTTATCAATCTTATTTTGTTCTAAAGTTAACATAGTTCTGTCACATCGTTTTATATTTTTGGTGAGCTTATTGTTCCCATTCTTATAGTGTTATATAGGAGTGTGTCCATTGAATTTGATATTTGCACATTGTGGTGGATAGCCATGTAAGCACTGTAAACTTCTCTATGATTGAGCAAAACATAACCCTTACATAGATGGACTTGATGGCCCACGTTAGAATTCTCTTTGTCAGCACTTAAAGGCGGATTACCGCCTGATGTATTCCTGTTTAGTACCTTTCTTTTTCTATTTGAGGAAGCAACGGTGGGGTTGTCCTACCTGAACTTTACTCAAAGGACATAAGGTGAGTGAGTCTCTTATAATCCACATGGTGGGAAGGCAGACGAACAAGATAAAATTGAGTAAAGACCTGTTTAATAATGTAACATGTCATAAATGTTATGTGGAGTGAAATTTGTCATGCGTTGACGCTGTTGTTGGCTATAACATTTTACTGATGGTGTTCTGTTTCTTTCTTCTGTTCTACTTGCAGATCGGATTGAATCCTAATCACTCAAGAACAAGGTGCTTCATTTTGCAGAGGAACGATTGTACCACTGAAGACTTCTCTTACAACAAGTGTGTTCTGGGTGCTGCAAATTCCATCTCACCTCAACTCAGAAGTTATCTAGAGAAGAAACTGTATCATAGAGCATAAATTGGCAGTGCTTAAAAGATATTCATCTTGTCCCTGTGAGACCATAGAAAGTACTTGTGATGACGGATCAAGAAAGAATTATCTGTCACAATTGGAGGATGCGTAGTGAATTAATTAGCTTTAGTTCTGGTACGACTTGAAAGGACGCTCAAAAGGTCTTAGAAGTATACGTGTGTCCATTCAACTCAACTCAATGTGATTACAAAAGATGGGGTCGTGACTCTGGTTTCATGGCTCCATACCTGTAGTCTTTTGTCTAATTTTTCTGCTGTGAACGGATTCTGACAATAGAGCAAGCTGTAGGTCGTTCATTTTGTTTCCGAGGATTGGTGGCAAGAAATGATAGTTACTACCATCGTCACTGTATATTAAGATCGTTAGGCGTGCTTTGTAATGATCTGGAATGCTTGATGCTGCAATTCGAGTTTTTTCTGGCAAGAGAGCTGTTAGGGTTCTCGTCCAACTCTGTTCAATTTGATTACTTTGGTGTTACGCAACTTTATGACGTGTGTAAAAGTTGCATTTTTTTTTTGGCTTGAGTCACAGAAATGGCATTCAGTAAAGATGCTAAGTCCGTGTCTCTGGGAGGCAGCAAGATTAGTCTTTGCCACGTACTGATGTCATGTTGTCTTGCGTCCAGTTCTGCTTCCTAGTGGGGTTGTAATTCTGTTGTCATTGGCCGTTCCTCCGTCACAAGTACCACGACCTAACTTGACCGCCCCGTGCCATTTCGGTGGCAATTGCTGTAGTTTGCGAGCTGTGGTCGATCATTATTTTTTTTTTTTTTTGCGATTGATGTGGTCGATCATTATGTTATTGTGACTGAGCTCAGTCAAGTTGGTGACGCATGTCTCGCGGTTCGGACATTCTCGCACGAGAGCGTACATTAGGTCTGGCCCAAGAAAGAAACTGTGGCCTTGTTTGGAGGAAGAAAAGGAAGGATGGCAATCAACAAGATCTGGCTCATGGTCAGCAGAGGTGAACGGCAGGGCAAGAACTCAACAGAGTTGTGTGTTGCCTTCTCCTTTGCTCAATTGCTCTGTGTAATTGTGTATAATCTTGACGACATTTGTTTACTGGCTGCTGCAGCGCGGAACGATAATGTGTGCAGCGCCGAAAAAAGAAGGAAACGAACAAAAGCCACAACAGTAATTTCCCAAAACAAACAGTAATTATACCAAGTTGTTTTACGATTCTTGCTTCTACGTTTACGAAAAGCAACACTTGCACACGAGCCTATTCCTTTTCATTTGCTAGGTCTTGCATGCTATGCCTCGCATCGAAGAATGCTGGATCTTGTGCCCTGTGAAGCCGTGTCCCAGTCCCAAATGACATATGTTGAGTATGAAGTAATTGAAATAAGGGACGCGCGTGGAGTTATATGCAAGAGAAAATATCGGTTCCTCCATCCATTTCTATGCTACGCGTGGGTTCGAAACCCAAATACTTTCAGAGATGCATGTAGCTAAGAAATGCTAAAATCGTATGAAAAGAGTCTGAGAAGTTGGCACTAGGAAACATTTAGGTATAATTTCTAAAGGATAAAAAAAAACTAGTAATATCTGATTTCCACTGAAATCGGCACGTTTAGATTACGGCGTGAGGGCGTGTCAAACAATAACTTGCTAGCTGCATACTGGAGTTTGAGTGCGCTAGAATTACTTTTTTCGAGATCAAGTCTCTGTTGATTCAATCTTCTAACAATTCCTGAACGCTTCATTCAAATTAATATTATATTACGCATATTATGACAACACAATATTGGGGACTTCAACGCTTTTTTCTAGCTTAAGTCACCACAAAGTTAGCCAGGATCCTGGGGGGGGGGGGGGGGGGGCTGAGC
>LAPY01000497.1:84480-94643 GCA_000970635.1 Eragrostis tef | reverse complement strand
TCCTGGTTCAGCCGTGACGACAACGAGTGGCACAATCGGCGGTGGTAGATTTGGAGCAGCGACCGAATCAGATCAGTCCTATTGCGCCTCGGTGGCAGATCTGTAGCAGCAGTCGGATATGTCCTATGGCGTCACGGTGCGTTGTCCCGTGATGCATCAGTGGGTGTTGCAGTGATCCTAGCGGGCGAATCGACGGGCCGTCTCAAAGGCGCACCAGCACGCGTTGTGGAGGTGCCTTGACGTGCCCCTCCTGGCGGCAGTCTTCGATACCCGTCTCCTGTCTCGTTAGGGTCAGGGGTGGTCACGTGCAGGGTGAAGCTGGTGGTTGTGTTGACGTGGGTGGTGGCGACATCAACATGGTTTGGCCATAGACCTCTTGGCGATCTCATTCTCCGTTGCTTTGTAATGCTAATTAAGTCGATGTTGTCCAAGACATGGACGTGAAGCAGGTTCAAATATTGGATGTTGATACATATAGATAACAACACTAGTCATAATAGCTTTATTGGTCAATTTTCCAAAACAAGAATGAACATAATACTTTGATAAACCTAGGATAATATATATCGTGTGTTCCTTATTATAGTTTTGGTTTTAAATGGTGTAGGCATAGTATGGTAAATTTGCTTCAACTCAGCATATGTGTTGCATCTCATGTATTGCGATTGATGTATAGGTTTACATGTGACACAACATTTGGATATTGCTAAGCAAATTATAGTGGTAGTGTTTGTACTACATGATGTTGGTCAATTCTAATGAAAGAAGAAGAATTAACATAATGTCTGGATAAAGCTAGAGCGATGGAAATGGTATTGTTGTTATTCATAGTATGAGTTAACACTTCAATTGTGTTGACATAATATTGTAGTTTCTCTTCAACTTAAATAATTCTTTTATATACTATAAATGTTGATGATATGCTAGCCTTGTTTGTGTTGATGGTTGAATCTTTGTAGTGGCATACTTTGAATGATCATATTTTACCACTACTGCACCATGCTAAAAATAAACAAATACAAAGTATGAAAATTAATAAGAATGCAGTACTAAGGGGGTGTTTGGATTCCATCCTTTGGTAGCGACCCCACAGTTTGACCCGCCACATGCACACGACCAATGCTTGGTTCCCTGCCTGTTGCCGTGTACAGTGCATTCAAAGCCAGCGGCAGAAAACAACGCCACACTTTGTGGCCGTCACGCCACAGGTGTGGCAAAGTATGGCCTGCAACCAAGCAGACCTCAAATATGACCAACGACCTTACTTTTTGTCATGATAGTGTTTTTTTTCTTTTCTTATTTTTGAGAAAAATAATTGTACAAATGCACACATATGTGTGAATTGAGTTGCACATTTGCTCCACATCATCTTATGCCTGATTATTCTCAACTGAAAACAAACAAACCTTTATCCTCACCCTGGTTGCATTAGAAAATTGAACTAGATGCTCAGTCCAGAAATAGAAAGCATGTCCCTCTAAAAAATTGCCGTTCTCATGCCAAGGCACCACCCATGTATACTGTACTACCCCTATGATCCAGTAGCCCAAACCCCTTGGGTGCACCTAGCAGTTTGGGTTTGGAGCTTCCCCTGCGCCGCACCTGATAACACCGGCCACCACTGCCCCCAATCTTTTTTTCCCCTATTGCACCTCCCCTCTCCGTCCCCTACCCCCGCCCGTCAAAGCTCCGTGCCACCGGCCTTTCCCTTCCGATCCGCGCCCAAAGATACTTTTTTTCCGCTCTCCCACGCCGCCGCTTTGTCACCATGGCGGCGGAGGGGGAGGCCATGAATCCCGCGGGCGGCGGAGGCGGAGGGGATAACTACCCCCAGGTTGCGGCGGCGGAGGAAGCGGCGCAGGACGCCATGGCGCAGGGGACTGGCCAAGAATTTGTGGGGGAGCAGGCGAATCAAGATGGGGTCGACGGCGTCGGCGGCGCGGGGGATAAGGACGACGGCGCGTGCAGAGATCTGGTCCTCGTCGAGGATCCGGAGGCGGTCGCCGTCGAGGATCCAGAGGAAGGTACGGCGCCTCGTTCTTGCCCAAAAAGTCCGCCCGTTCGACGTCGTGGCGTGCGAGGGCTCGTTGCGGCTGCTGTTGCTTTAGTGTAACAGCAGCAGCGAGATTCCCCTGGCCCCTAGGGGATAGTAGCAGCTGGAGAAACTGAAAAGATGGGTGCAGGTTCTTTGCGCTGGTAACCTGAAGTAGTACTTGCCAATAAATTGTGCTGCCGCTTTATTTTGTCTTGCAAGGGACAGATTGTTAGTTGAGTTGTTATATACACAACTTTTGTGGTTCGTTCTGCTACTAGCTGCCGATTTAGGAGCCCGTTGTGGTTCTAGGTACCAGGGGATTTCAAGGGTTTATTTTGGTTTGAGTTTGATTTTGTGAATTAGTAAAAAAAAATTGTGGCTAATACGATGACAGATGAGAGTTACTGTTGTATAAATTCGAAGGTCCAAGGGTGTTAACAGCTGTATTACTTTTTGTTCTTAGTCCTTTATTGTGTACTTTTATCATGCAAGAAACGGAAAGAGATCATTTTCTTCCTTTTGTTGTTATGCTGTTTCTCCCTTTAGACTATTTGTGCAGTGAATGTAAATTGAAGTTATTAGTAAACTGTGCATACCTTTGTTTTTATCTGTAATTAAAAGGTCAACATGTCCTAACTGTTCTGTAGTAAGATTAACTATTTATGAATCATGCATGCATATACGAATTTAGGACTTGTATTTATTCCCTGCTGTTGTTTTTTAACTGAGTATTACTTAAAATGTTTTTTTATTTTTTGATTGCAGCTGCAGCAACCGCTGCGCTTCAGGAAGAAATGAAGGCCCTTGTGGCATCAATCCCTGATGGTGCAGGGGCTGCATTCACAGCGATGCAACTTCAGGAGCTAGAGCAGCAGTCCCGGGTGTATCAATACATGGCTGCCCGTGTCCCTGTGCCTACACATCTCGTCTTCCCCATATGGAAGAGTGTTACGGGTGCATCCTCTGAGGGCGCCCAGAAGTACCCTACTTGTATGCCTTCTATCCTGTTTCAGCATTTCTATGTTTCTCTTGTGGATATTTGTTGAATTTATTGTAGACTTCACCAGTTGTTTACTAGATATTCATCTTATGAGGAGCTATTGGAACTTTAATTGATTTAGTAGTTGTTTGCAGTATAGAGGCAGTGAGAGGAATAAGTTTTAAGTAGTCATTTGTCAGCAAAGCAAAGTTCATATCTCAATCATAATTCATAACTCAAGGATGATGAAAAAACCTTGTAAATTAGACATGCCGTGTTAGGTGAAGTGCATATAATTTTGAATTCTTCAACATGCATTTATTTTCTCTATCTAATATATATGTATAATTGGATTGTACAGTGATGGGCTTAGCAACATTATGTTTGGACTTTGGGAAGAACCCAGAGCCAGAACCAGGGAGGTGTCGGCGAACAGATGGTAAAAAGTGGAGATGCTGGAGAAGTACTATCCCGAATGAGAAATACTGTGAACGTCATATGCATCGAGGTCGCAAACGTCCTGTGCAGCTTGTTGTCGAGGATGATGAGCCTGATTCTGCATCAGGATCAAAAGCCACACCTGGTAAGGCTATCGAAGGCGCCAAGAAGACTGATGACAAGAGCACAAGTAACAAGAAGCTTGCTGTTGCAGCACCAGCTGCTGTGCAGTCTACATAATTGATGGCAGTACTAATGCGCTGGCAACTAGAGTTCACCTCTTATTGTAATCAACTGAAGACAGTAGTGTGGTCTAGCTATAACCTCATTGAACAAGCAAAGTTTCTGTGGAAGGAAGCCACAAGAACTTCCTTTAGCTGTGTCACTGAAATTTTCACCTTAGGTGTATAGTTTGATTTAGCTTTGTCGCGCCTTCGGCCTTCAGGTAGACGATGTGGCATGATTTGATAAATCCTCCCTTGCTGACAATTTCGCATTGTGACCCAAGAAGCCGATGGAAGAATCTGTGGGACTAGATACTGTGCTATTTGATGTGTATCTTTGTTGGCGTGCACAATTGAGTCATTTGTCAGTTGTATAACAAGCGGAAAATCCTTAATTTTATCCTTGTGGAGATTTAGAGACATCTTTGATGTCAAATTCAGTTTGCTGTTGGTTTTAGACTGGATATTCATGTTTTGACCGCTGCCCTGTAGGGCAAGCCAAATTTGGGAAGAATATTTGGTGTTTCATCAGTCTGCTTATTTGGCTGGGTGCCGGGGCGGAGATATTCTGTCGTACTTTTTATATTTCTTATCTGAAAAGGCATTTTGCATCTGCTGTGGGTACACGTATCGCAAGAATTGCATTGGCGATGTGTTTCCTCTGTTGTTTTGAGAGATTTACATACTACTCATTTGTGATTCTGATCGTGAAAGTTACCATATGCTTTTTCGGGGGGTTCGTACAGTCTTCAATTAATGGAGATTTATTTATGTCGCCAGTACCTCTTTATTGAGATAACGACGCCTGATTTCAAAATCAATTGTCTTTAGATAATCTTATATCATCGAATTTGATAGCGGGTTTCCTAGCTTGGTGCTCCCTATTTATAATGGCGCATCAGCTTTAAGATCCTGACGCAGCTTGTAGGATAGGGTTATCAGTATCACACTCAAAAGCTTGCAGTGTTCGCTATCAAAATCATTAGGGGAGATGTACATATTTGTTAAAAAAAACAAATATTTAGAAATACTTGTATGGCGTATCTCTCTCGACTACATTGACCAGAATAAAAAAAGTACCAAAATAGTGCACTCCACAACACTGTTGAACGACGTAGATGTGCAGAAAAAATTAACAAATATCAAACCTTATTCAACTATAAATAAACTCATCAACAATGCCAATGCTGTCAATTCAAAAAATAAAATAAAATAAAATGCCAACGCTGTCAACAATTTCGAAATATTGGCAGCATGAGACGTATGAAATCAAGCACATACAAAATCAATGCACACTCCGTTGTACTATAAAGCATCTTAATTAAGAGAGGAAGTTGCGTTTTAAGAATTTACATTGCACATTGTAATACATTGATGAAGTTGATAGTTGGACATTCTCTCTACAAGAAAAACGAAAAAAAAAAGAGAAAAAGGTTAAGTGTTTCTGGTTCTCTATTTTCTTTACAATTGCTGCAGTACAACTCTCAGATGACGGTAGTCAGGTAGTTGACGCTATAAACCAGATTAGTAACAGTATGTATAGTACACCCGAGTGAAAACTAGTATCGCGTATCAATCCCAAGCATGGATCAACCGCTCAACATAGCTCATCTTCTGCTTGGAGTTTTTGAAGTGCTTTCTTTGCATAAATGGTGATTGCAGCAGTGGAAACTGCAGCAACTGTAAATCCGATTCCATTGTAGATAATCTGGTCCACTGACAAGAAAGATCCTTTGCTGGTCGCTACTGCCAAGCTTTGAAGAAGTTTCCCACTGTTTGAAAAGTGGCAGAGTTAATTACTCCATGAGACTGGATAACAGACGTGATGCATGCACCATACAGAAGTAAATGATACTTTCAATCAATACAGACCTATGTCCTATAAGACGAAAAAATAAGTGC
Organism: Eragrostis tef; assembly: GCA_000970635.1. Taxonomy (NCBI): domain Eukaryota; kingdom Viridiplantae; phylum Streptophyta; class Magnoliopsida; order Poales; family Poaceae; genus Eragrostis; species Eragrostis tef. Next base: position 89,065 of record LAPY01000497.1, on the reverse strand, counting down.
CGAGCTGGCCCAGGTGGGAAAATCCACTGGCTTGCCCCGGCTAGAAATTGATGATCACCCTTTCTACAGAACTAGATAGCTAACCTCAAAAACTTTCTGCTGCTACAAAGAATTGTTTAAATCCTGCAGCGTGCAGACACTTTCTGATCTTCTAAAGTATCTAATATGGGAGAACTCATAAAGGAACTTTATCCTATAGCAGCTATATATTGCCAGTTGTATAAGTTGATAACCCAAATAAATATTGCCCCATCAAACTGCATTCGGTTCCATAAAATCAACAGATGACCACAAATAAAAAAGAAAACCAGATATAACATATTATAAGTTGCATACAAAGTGCTGCAAATTAATTTCAATACCACATAAGTTCACCACAATGCTATCAGGCATGCTAAATGCAAAGGTGGAAAAAAGACAGTTTCAGCGTCAAAAGGTAAGAAGGGCCATGAGAGGTGTGCAGACCTGTATATCGCAAGGAATGTTTCATGTATGGTTCCAGCCATCGAACCAGCTATATACGGGCAATATTTCACATTTGTAGCCACAGAGGCATAGTTAAAAACTATGTATGGAAATGGAGAAATCCTGAGCAAGGCAACTGCTCTAAATTGATGGAACCAATCTCCTTCACCAGCAAGTCTAACAAAAGCTGCTTTCTTCGGCCACTTCTCCAACCATCTCTGCAGAACAAGTATCAATCAAATATTCAGAATCAAGCAGTTTGCCAGTCAGTTTCCATTTCTATTTGGGTACTATACAACAAAGAAAAGATAGCAGCAAGAGACTCACATGTATTCTACAATGAAATACAGAGCCAATGAAATATGGCAAGGACATGCCGATGCTCATTGCTGACGTGATTATCAAAAAGCCATAGCCATAGCCAAAAGTCATTCCCGCAATCCACATGAAGGGTGAAGAAGGTAGCAATATGCTTGGGAACAAGGCGATTGCTCCGAAGCATATTAAAGCAATAGCTGGTCTGCTGAAAGTTGTTGAGACCCAGTAAAGAATAGGTGCAATCACCTGCAAATGAGAGCAACATGGAGAACAAGATCAGCAAGAAACCAAGAATAGAATTACAGGGTATCAAGGCATCAAAGATGCCACGGAAAGATAAGTGGACAGTCTATTTCAAGAGGAATACGAGTTAGTTGTGGCACTGAATTGTTGCAGACAATATGATCACGTAACAAGCTGATTGCAAATTCAACCCAACAGATTGTTACTTCTCTAATTGATTGTACTGAACATTTAGCACAGCGCTTATATGAACATAACTGGTAAAATTTTCACAATAAAAGCTACTTCAAAGTAACACAGGTACAACATCCGAAAGCCAACAGCTGATTATTATTAGGGCTGCATATTGCATATGCTAGTGTAAATTTGTATAGAGGCTATTATTCTGATCTGACCTGCTCCTTTAAACATTCAAAGGGATAATATGGCTTAATTAGTGATAAAGGATCTGTTTCGTATACATTCATTAACAGAAGTTCAGATCATTCCAGTCATTTCATGTTGTAGAGTAAAGGAGCATCGGGTCATAACTATAAAATGTAAAAGCCAATCTTGGCAATAACTGACATTTACTGCAAACCATGGCTCATTGGTGTAACAAGTTTTCCCATGAGTTGTTGCATACTGCTTTCATTTTAATCTACTCGTTAATAGTTGCATCCTGATCCAATTCAGCCACCACCGGAACTGACCTTCAATAGGAACTCTGCTAACATTCCATCCAATGATTTAAATCAAAATATTGAACAGGGTATCATAAAATAAGCCAGGAGCCAGATATAACTTATAACATCAACCTCAGCTACCTCATCATCCATTTGAAATATAGGGGCCAAAAGGAAACTCTTAATGTATTCCTCCTGAACTTTCCCATGATAGAATAATCGATATAAAACTATTCAACTACTTCGGGAGAACATCTTTGACAAGGGAGTTTGCTTTCAAGTAGTACCAACAAGCGGGTCCGGGGCTCAACGCCAGTGCACAAGGTTTTTTTTTTCTGCTCTGGGTGTTGCTTCCATGTGCTGTTGCTTCATGTAGGTACGCTCTTCCGATCAAGTGGGATCATATGATTCAAGGAATGGAAAAACTGCAACATGTTTTGTGCATGGCAGTTCAGAATCTGGGCAGCCAAAATATCAGGAGCCAGTTGGGTTGTGAGAAGATCGCCCTTCACGCGAATACACCTATGCTATTGAAGCGCGAATTGTGCAGACCCCACATACTGGGTCATCGGATACCAGTGAAAGTTACATGCCCTATAGAAACTTCATCAATTGGCAAAGAATTTCTCCCTCTCATATTCCAGGTGGGAAATGTGCTGAATCCACTCATTCATCACAAAATCCACCTATGAGCCAACCATCCCAAACCAAATTTCTCGATGAAATAACTAACAGTCTAATTGAGATCCTGAAACGCTCAACAATCTCATCCCCCAGCTCAGATATAGTGGGAAAAGGGAATTAGTCGTTTAGCCTATTATTATTCTATCTGAACAGCTGAACTAGCCACGAAAAATGCCATCTATATGCACAAAAAGAAGGGAAATGTTTCTACCACAAACTAAAATATCAACAAATATCCAAACATTCCTGCAAAAATCGCGTCCCGCGTCGCAATCGACAACTGAACAGAAACAAAGTTAAGCAAAATAGAAGCGAGAAGCTAGATCTTTCGTTCGCGACGATTTTCCGCACGATCTGGGACGCAAGCAACCCCCCTCTTCCATTGCGAGAGGAGGCGCGAGGTGAGAACAAGGGCGAGGGGTGCGCACCTTCTTAATGACGAGCGGGCCGAGGAAGACGACAGCGGCCGCCGCGGCGCCGGCGAGCAAGGTCCCCAGCACGGAGACCTGGGCCCACCACCGGATCGCGCGCCACCGCAGCACCCTCGGGCATTCGGACGCCCCCACCTTCGCGGAGTATTCCTATGGTCCCCGCCCCCCCCGCCATTGGCGGCCAACGGCGACCCCATCCAACCCGCGATCAGGCGAGATGCGCGAGGGCGTTAGCCCCCGGGAATCTGAGCCGCCGGATCGAGCAATTCCGCTCAGATTGGGCGGAGTCCGGCGAGCTCGGGTCGGTCGGGGTGCGCTAGGGTTTGCGCCCGCGAGGCCGGAGGCGTTTATGAGGTGGAGAAGGAGAGAGGCAACGGCATTGGAGCGGACTCCGAGAGAGAAGAAAAGGAGGAAGAGGAAAGAATACTGCTAATTTGCGTGAGTATTTTAATGGGGAGATTTTTTGGGTCGGAAATTGTTGAAAGGGGGTGGGAGAACCCTGAAAATGACGTGTTTGCCCTTTAAGCTTTTGTACTCTATAAATCTTTTTTCTTGTTGTTATTAATACAAGGAGCTTGTTAAATCTTTTTTCTATGCTGGTGAGAGGAGTTGTGGGAGATGTACTCATATCAGTATGCCCTAGGTTGACTTCTAAGTTTTGTTCCAAGTAAAACCATCTTAACATTGAGTGACTCTATTTTGGAAAAAAAAAACAAGATAACTTATCATCCAAATAAATACACTAACAATAACAAGACAACTTATATGAATTAGGTGCCATACACATTGATTCTCGTCTCTTATAAGCTTGTCAACCTAATTGAAGTAGAGAAAAAAATCAATTTATTCTGATCTGGTTGTCGTATTTTGCTTATAAAAATTATGTGGTCCGTACATTTTGTCCAAGTTTTGTGCTATGTAAATCATATTTTGTTCAAAACTTGCGTAGGACTAAGGGCATGTGACTATGTTTCACCTCGGAGTTGTCATACGATTAGGCACGTTTTTCTGTTCCTAAATCTAAACTTTGTTTATAATATCTGTAGAGATAAAAGTGTTTCATGATGCTAATACTTTTTGCATCACCAAGGTAAATGACCAGTGTTTTTGGTCAGTAAAAAATGCTTAAGAAAAATATATCTAGGCTACAAAAGTAGTGTTGGGCATGGTGTCTATTTTTGAAACCGTCACATGTACAATAGCTCTGCGGCGCGGCGACTTAACTTGCACAATAGAGTAGTGAAGCACAAAAAATATTGGACACTATGTCTCGCGTTGATTTTATCGCAAACGCTAAATTTAGAAAAGTTACGATCGCCGCTTTCTTATCCGCAAAGCCATCATCCGTCGCGAAAGAATGAAAGAAAAAAAAAATAAAAGAGTGAGAACGAACCCAAAGCAGGAGAGGGGCACCGAGGTAAATTTCCCCGCAAAGCGACGGGATGCACACCTACGGTCATTCATACGCGGACCGGCCGGAGCTGCTGCTGCTGCTTCTGCGGCTCGGCTCGCAACGTGTGTGTGCTTCCGCTGGCGCGTCCAGAGTCCAGAGCGGTCGTGACGTGGGGCCATCGGTCCAGTCCGGTCCAGCCGCGTAGACTCGTCCGGGCCCACCTCGTCAGCCACCGTGGCGGGTGAGCTGCCGTGCCGCGTTGGACGGTGGTGGGCTGTCGCCGGACGGGGCGGTGGGTCGGTCGGCCGAAAGCGACCGGTTTGGTAGGTTGGTCCGAGAGTGCGGTGGTGGGGCCCCGTCCCGCGGCAGCTGTTGCTTCGGGCTTT
>LAPY01000497.1:58982-83390 GCA_000970635.1 Eragrostis tef | reverse complement strand
CCGGATCTGCTGCTGCTGCTTCTGCGGCTCGGCTCGCAACGTGTGTGTGCTTCCGCTGGCGCGTCCAGAGTCCAGAGCGGTCGTGACGTGGGGCCATCGGTCCAGTCCGGTCCAGCCGCGTAGACTCGTCCGGGCCCACCTCGTCAGCCACCGTGGCGGGTGAGCTGCCGTGCCGCGTTGGACGGTGGTGGGCTGTCGCCGGACGGGGCGGTGGGTCGGTCGGCCGAAAGCGACCGGTTTGGTAGGTTGGTCCGAGAGTGCGGTGGTGGGGCCCCGTCCCGCGGCAGCTGTTGCTTCGAGCTTTGGGTCAAGTAGCATGACTGGTGGGACCGACTCGGTGGAGCCAGCCTGTTGCCGCGGGTTTCCTCCTCCGCTTCCCTCCTCGTGCGCGCACGAGCTGCTGCGGTAAAACCGAAAAAGGGCGAAAGTGCTGTGCTGGTTGCTGGTTTTGGCAAGGCGTGCACTGGGGGTCGCACTTTGCACAAACTTTCATGGTTACCGTCACGTGCGAATTGGTACAGCTCCAAGCGTGACGTTGTGTCGAGCAGAGTATTTCCAAGCCCACCTTTGTAGTAGTACTGGGTTTGTACTTTGGTAATCGAGTGTGAGCTGAGGTCAAAACTCTGCCGAACTGGAGCAGCGTACTTGTACTGTTGTACAGTAGCGTAGCGTATCCACCGCAACCGACCCCCTCTACTCGCGGGATCAGATCAAGCGTCCGAGAGCCCCCGGTTATGAGTTTGGTACGGTTTGAAATTCTTCTGTCCATTTGCCGGACTACGGAAACGACGAGCGAGAGGAGCAGTCAGGGTCGATCATCAGCTTGACTCCCGTCTCCGTTCTCTGAGAGGAAAGGCTTTCTGCCGGATCGTCCACCACAATCTAGCTGTACTCACCATCGATGGATGGATGGATGGATGCGTGTCCCAGATCCTCGATGGACCGGCACGTCCGTATCATTCATCAACGTCCATGTGGCGTACCGTGTCCGCTGATGCTTTGCCTCGCTTCCTTGCTTTCCCGTCGATGATTAGCAAGGAGCAGCGTTTAATTACTCCCTCAATGATTCTTGCTGCCGTGGCCTTCCAAAGTGTTGCGAGCTTTCATATCAAGCTTTCGGCATACACATGCATGATTTGTTTCCTCTTCATTTTGCCAAGATTTAATTTACGCTCGTCTGGTGTTGTGAGCTTTCATATTAAGCTTTCGGCATACACAAGATTCGTTTCCTCTTCATTTTGACAAGATTTACGCTCGACATATAATAATTTTGGGTTTCTCAAAGCCAATTCTTTTTTTTTTTACTCTGATTAAGATGGGGTACCGATTAAGATATACACTACAAATGTTGTTAGTTATTAGACTAACCATGAAACTAAACACTATCAAAATGTGTAACTTTTTATGTTTGAAATAATTTATTGTTTTAAATATTGTTAGCCAGAGTTAAAAAAGATTGACTTTGATGACACCCCCATTAATATTTTAGAGGGGAGTATATAATTAATTGCAATAAGGGGAAATACAATGATAATCCTAACGCAACAGCTGTGGCAGGAAGGGCATGACTGGGACCAACATTACTGCCACGTCACGTTCATCTCATCATTTGGGGCATGTTGCCCGAGTCCGTACATAATTCAGGCAGCTAACCACACCACATGGTCGGCCGAGAAAAAAATATTCTCAATCAGCGAATTGAAGCAACATTCTCGTCGATCGGGCGGGTGGTATGAAGCATTCGTCGACGCCATAGATACCGGTCTTGAAAAATTATCCATTCAATTGAATATACATACTACATGTATACTGTACTATACACCAACCGCCTTGTCGAGTCCCCGCTGCGGCGGCTGCACCCACACGCATGTGCTGCCGGCGCAATAATGCGAAACCTTACTCGTTTGGACTAATCGTTCTGTTTTAACGTCAACAAGGAAGAACATGTAGCGTGCAATTATATATGCGAAGTGTGCAGAGAAAATCGTCTTGGTTAGGCTCCGTTCATTGTTGGTGTTGTTGTTTGGTTGAAATCTGCCTAATTGTGCAGTGCCAGTGTCCCTGAACAACACGAAGCAAATTTAGGTCGCTGTAGTGAGTGAGTGAGTGCTCCCTGCCTTGCCGCTTGCCGGGCCGGCCTCACTCGATCACCCGCTGGCAAATCTGCCGAACGCGTCCCGAACCGGAAGGCGGAGGAAATGAAACGCGATCGGCGCCGGCTGTCCCAACAGTCCGACGACGCCACGCACGGCACCATTGCTTGGACGTCCCGGAAAAGCAAAGCCAAGCCCCGACGCGTGATCGACTGATGGCCGGGTCGGGCAGGCAGGCAATGAGGTAACGGCCGCTCGGCCAGGCTGTGGCGCCGTATGGCATGCATGTGCCGCTCGCTCGGCTCCGCAAAGCAGGCTCCGCGCCTGCCGGCCGTCGTCGTCGCGACTCGCAGTCGCAAGGCGCCACCAAGTCCGCTGATTCACGCGTTGCGTTGCGTGGCGTGGCGTGCGACGCCACGAATCGAAACGATGCCCAACCACCATCCAACTGTGCCGAGCCGGCGTCGCGTCTGCGTGGCCGCTTGCCATCCATCGGCGGCGCGCCAAGGAGGGGGAAGGCACGAGCGTCGAGCAGCGGGGGCCAGTATCTATCGTGCCCAGCGGCTGATGCTCCATCACTCACGCATGATTTTGGTGCAAGATGGTCTGCAGAACAAACAATCTGCTCTTCTCCTCCTTGGATACCTGAACGAACGGACCCTTTCAGTTTTAAATTTGAGACGGTTCGGGCAATCTACAAACATGAAAAGAAAAATAAAAAAGCCCCGGTCGGTCATCATGGTTTTGTACTATCCAGCCCCTGAATTTTGGGCCGTCACTAGCAACTATACAAAAAAAAAAAAAAACTCATGTCGTCGTTTTTGTACCTTGAGCCTTTGAGCGGAATTGAATTGAATCCTCTGTTTCTGAAGACCTTTGCACCTTTTTTTCCAAGGACTTTGGCTAATTCTAGTACTCCATTTCACTTTTTACCACCTACCTGTAGCAGCCGACTTTAACCGGCGTCTCGGCATACCTGCATATCAACCCCGCAAGGACATTAAAATTGGCCTTTTGGGAGCGGCTAATTGCTAGCGTGTGCTTAAGCTTAACACGGGTATACGGCTAATTCTTATTTTTTTAAGGACAACTTGCGCTTCTTCTAAACATAAGCTAACGTAGAATACGGCGTCGTCTGCGATGTCATTCGTTTTCCAGCTCGTGATGAACAGGTCTAAAACCTACTAGGGCCCATGGGCCGGTTGGAAGGACCCACCAACCGGCGCGCAACAAACTACTGACGTTCCGTCCACGGCGGGTCCCAGCGGTCAGCGCCACACCAAACCCCACGCAGCAAGCAAAGCGGCGCGCCGGCGCGTCGCCGCCGTCGCCGCGCCGCGGAGGGGGGATGGATTGCTGCCGGCACGTGAACCCATTCCGCGCCTGCGCGGGGCTGCGGGGGCTCGGTTACCTCATGGTGGCGCTCGTCGCCGCCATCGTCGGCCTCTCCTACTACGCCGTCGTCGTCTACACATGGGGCCCGGTGCTCCTCCGCGGGGGCGCTTCGGCGGCCGGCGCCGCCGCCATTCTCGCCGTGTTTCACATCCTCGTATGCCCCGACGCCCTCGCTCCCCTTGCGTTTCTTCCCTCTCTGAATACCAAATTTTAGTACAGCAGCGTGAGGAAATGCGCAATCGTTCTGCCGTGTTTACAGCTAAATAGGAACGGATGCTTTTTAATATTTGTATCTTAGACATCGAATTTCCGCATCCTCATAGATCACATTGCGGGTTCCTCCATCTCGGACCTGGGTTACTCAACACATGCGTGTCAACTGTGTGTGTCAGCTGAGTAACTGAATTCTAAGTGCGTGTCAACCCAGACAAGAATTATTTTTTATGCACAGCAACGTTGAGCTATTTTCAATTTCTCTACAGTAGCACTACAAAACGTGAAAAATGGGCCGTCATTATATTTGATTATGTCTTGTTCAAACTTCTTCAGGGGTCTTGTTTCTTCTGCAGCTTGCACTGATTCTGTGGTGCTACTTGATGGTTGTTTTTACTGATCCTGGGTCTGTACCTGAAAACTGGAGACACGATGCTGAAGAGAGTATAGATCCCGCGTCATCCACTTCTGAGGATCAAGGAAATCCTCCTAGATATTGCTCTCGTTGTCAAAATGGCAAACCTCCACGCTGCCATCATTGTTCCGTCTGTAAGTTACCTTTCCCGATGATGGTAACTTATCTATTGCTTTCTTGAAATTGTTCAAATTCTTTGTACATCAACGATTCCGTGGAACTTGCAACTTTTATTGACCTTTGGTTTCGCTCTTGTCACTGTTCCTGGCATTGATTCAGACACCACTGTAAGTTTATGCAATAATTTCGGTAGGTAAATAATGGCAATGAGCATGAACCACTCCTAGTATCGTAGATCCACCAGATCCACATGCACAGTCAAGTTGCTCTATATGTTCACTTGGTTTTAGTGGCTTCACTGATGATCTGCCATCTTGCCTCACTACTTGCCTTTTATTTTTAATTTTCATTTTTTTTGGTATATAAAGTTTAGCATGACTAGGAAGTCAGCTACTCCTTCTACAGGCTCTTGTTCTGATATTTTGTTGTGACTATGCAGGTGACAGATGCGTGCTTAAAATGGACCATCACTGCATTTGGGTAGTGAATTGTGTAGGAGCACGGAACTACAAGTATTTTCTCCTTTTCCTGGTACAACCCAACACTTCGTTTGACTTCCCTTTTTATGCATGTTCTACACATTTGTATAACGAAACAATTGCCTTGTTACCAATTTTTTGTTATGAAAATTTACTTTCACATTACATTGGATCCCTAATTTTCTTCTCCATCATTGAAAAATTGGTCACTTATGTTTTGTCAATCTCCTGCGTAGCTCAATTCCCTTTTTCCATTGCCATCAAGCTAACTCAAGCTTACCATGAAGAAAATAAAGCAAAAAAAAAAAGAGAAAAAGATAAAAAATAACCAAGAAATTGTATAGCTGAAAATTTTGACATTGCCTCTAAAAGCCATATGATTTTCTAGTTTGCATGCAGACCTACCAACAGTTTCTCACCAGTTAATATTATGCTGGTGCGTGAACTATGCCTCTGGCTTCCGCCACTAGATAAATTTGTTAGAGGAGCCTGGGCCCGAACTTAGAACAAAGAGACACATTTATGGTTTCTGTTTACCTATTATGTCTCCCATAACAATGTTCTCCGTTGTCTGTTTAACTACTTTGATTCTTGTGATTTTTAACTGCAATTTATTTGTCTTACAGGTGTATACATTCATTGAGACAGTGGTGGATACCTTGGTACTGCTTCCTTATTTTATTGAATATTTTCAAGATGAAAGTAGGCGTTCCAGCTCACCTGGGGATATTGCTATCCTATTTCTTGCTTTTGGTAAACATTTTTCCTTGGAAGCGTCAAATTTACCACAAAGATGAGCAAAAAATACTTACAATTTTGCCTTTGTTGCAGTTCTTAATTTGGCATTTGCGCTCAGCCTTCTCTGTTTCATCGGCATGCACACGTCCCTTGTTTTAAGTAATACGACTTCTGTAGAGGTACCTATGTGAACATAAATACCCTGACTTTATACTTTTGGCGTGATTCATGAATTAAAGAAATTTATTGCTGAAATACCCAAATTTATTCGGAGACTGAACTGAATGTGATCATCTTGTGCTACAAGTTTAATGATTAAATAACAATCATTGGAAAGTTTACAGTATACATAAATGTTTATTCAGAGACTGAACCAAATGTGATCATCTTGCACTACAAGCTTAATGATTAAATCAACCATTGGAAATTTTACAGTGTACATAAATGTTTTGAAACCGTCTAGTTATTTTATAGTTTTGCTGGCCCAGCTTGTCTAGCCTTGCTGGCGATGGAGAGCCATTTCAGCTAGCACCACCCAGCAAAGAAACCAAACCTCTGATTTCTTGCATAGCCAGGCAAAGCAAGCTGGGGAAAGAGTTCCAAACGTGCCCTTAGCGCACGGGAGCTGATCAGTTTGGTATTCCATAGACACAGGAGACTATGGTGTCACAGTATGCGCCCAGGTCTTGAGAGCTGAAGCGGTTTTCACTGTAATTCATTCTCTTGATCTTTAGTGCTGCTCCCTGGCCTTATATTTTTTAGTCAGGTGTACATATTGGATCTATTAATCTTTTACTAGTTTACAGTTGATAGATTCGTGATTGAAGACATAACCTGGCATCCAAGTTGAAGAGGCCGACCTAATGGAGGAGGTGGCGGTAGCTGCCCTAGGGCTGTAGGCCGCCAATCCCTGGTTGGGTGGCCTGCTGCTGCTTTAGGTCCATAACATAACCCCCATTGTTTTGGCCATGAAATTCATTCTGCAAATCGCTGTTAAACTAATACCCGACAACTCGTACTCTAGTTGCCTGCTTTCATGACGATGTTATTATTCACTTGAAACCATGAGTGCAATAGAAAGTAGTACACAAACCATTGAGATTTGGTTATTTCAAAGCTCAATCAATTTCTCTTCATATCTGGAAAACTTGTGCCAGGTCCATGAGCGAAATTCTGAACTTCGTATTTGGAAAACTTGTGCCAGGTCCATGAGCGAAGAAAATCAGTTGCTTGGAAATATGACGTAGGATGGAGAAGGAACTTGGAGCAGGTTCCCCTTACTCTGTTGTCCAGTTGTTGGATCTCTATTTTCTAGCATGTCCTGTCTATAACACGGATTATTGCAGGTCTTTGGCAGCAAAAGGGTGCTCTGGTTCTTCCCTTTGTACTCTACGGAGGATCTGCACAACATCCCTGCCCTCCGTGGCCTCGAATTCCCTATTCGTTCTGATGCAATTGTGTGATGGCAGCTGATGCAGTGTATTCACGTAGGTTCATGTCACATGTACGAGATTTCTGTACAGAAACCATGAACCTACAGAGGTTTATTTCAATACCTATTCTTTTTGTACATTAGCTGTATCAATCAAACGGAGTAACAAACAATCAGTTAATTCTTTGGTTTGTTTAAATTATCATACACATTTTTTTTTTCAATTGAACAATTGGGTAAGGCGACAATCCATACTCGTGTTGAGAGTAGGGTTTGCAAAACCGACGAAAATGGCCGGTTTACCTGGTTTTTGCTAAACCGGTCCGGCTCAGTTTTCATCTAAAACCGGATATAGGTATTGTAGCTTTTCAAAAACCGTATGGTTATATCTAAAACCGGATATAGGTATTGTAGCTTTTCAAAAACCGTATGGTTATATCTAAAACCGGATATAGGTATTGTAGCTTTTCAAAAACCGTATGGTTATATCTAAAACCGGATATAGGTATTGTAGCTTTTCAAAAACCGTATGGTTATATCTAAAACCGGATATAGGTATTGTAGCTTTTCAAAAACCGTATGGTTATATCTAAAACCGGATATAGGTATTGTAGCTTTTCAAAAACCGTATGGTTATATCTAAAACCGGATATAGGTATTGTAGCTTTTCAAAAACCGTATGGTTATATCTAAAACCGGATATAGGTATTGTAGCTTTTCAAAAACCGTATGGTTTAACCGGATTGCGTAGTTTGTTTTCAGCGGTTTCGAAACCGTCCGCTTTGTGGTTTTGCAATCCCTGGTTTGGAGAGATAAAAAATGAACTCGTTTTTGCATATTGTACTTGTTATGCGGAAGCGAAAAGAATTCATTTCCTGTGAGTCCCGATATTGTGACTCAATGTTTCCTTTTACCATGACCCACATGTCATTTACTCGGGTGGTGACAGAAAAGGGCAAACTGTCCATTTCCCGCTCACGAGCACGACGTCAGAGAAACTCGAAACCTAGAGGAACGGCGGTCGAAAGGAATCGAAGCTCCGAATCCGCAAGTAATGGCGGGGCACGACTCCAAGGACGACGTCGACCGCCTCTTCGCCTGCTTCAAATGCGGTGTCTCCCCTCCCCGTAAGCTCCTGCTCCTCCCCAAAATGGCGACTTGTTGTTTCCCGATGTCGCTCTCAACGGCGATTGGATCCGGCTCGATGGCTTTCAGAGTCGGCGTTGAGGGAGAGGCCTCTTCGGCGGGGCAAGANAGCCGCGAGTCTCCCCTGTGCCGGAGAGAGGAGGTGGCGCCAGCGGCGGCGGCGGGAGCTCACCACCTGCCCCCACGCCGGATGCGGCGGAGAAGGTGAATTATGCCTTTTTTTTTTTGGGGGGGGGTCTTTTTATTTTTTTAATAAAATGGACAAATGAGGAAGTGTTTTCTGCGGATATTTGCGGTTTCCAGCATGGTGCGGCGTCCTCTGGAGTAATCAAATTCACAGGCCGGAAGCAGATGACCCCAATGGTGTTCTATGGTTCCCCGCAAGGCGTTCCGGTGAAGAAGCCACTGAGCCTCATGAGGCTGCTGCGTGAGATTCGCATTGATCTGAGGAAGCAAACCGAGTCGATCCCCAGGTGTCTAATTTGTCCATATGTGTCGCCCAGTTCAGAGCACACAATGCTCATTTTGTTCTGATTTTCTGTTTGTCATCGGTATGTAGGGATGTTTGGGCAACATTTCCTAGGCAAGAGGAGGCGGTCAGGTTCTCAAAGGCGCATGAATATACCAATGTCTTCAGTTATCAAGATCATTTGACTGGGACAAGAAGGTTCCTTGTGTCGACATACGATGAGTTCTGGAGAAGGTTAAATCTTCAGTGAAATGCATCTCTTGTATGCCATATCGTTTCCTCATTTTCATGCGCATGCCTAATTTCCTGTTACTAAGAACGGGTATACTACGTCGTAGCTAGAAGTTTGGTTTCTTCTTCTTTTTTCTTTTTGGGAGGAATAATTTTTGTTCTTTTTCCTAATGATGGACCATTTGTACAACCTGCACTTAACCTGCTACCTTTTGTTGCATTCTTGCAGGTACAATGATATGGATCCAAAGATTCGCCATCACTATGAAGTTATCCAGGAGGTAATCTGCCATTTATTGATTATGTAATGAAATTATTGTTCATTATTTGTGGTGACTTGCACGCTATGTTGCAAGTACACAGCACATTTGTTTCATGTTCTATTCTTGGATCTGATTTGGAGACCAGCTCAAAACAGTTTTAAAACACATTATTGTCATTTAGCTTCCTTAAAAGGGCATATTCTCATTGACTTGGGACATATTATGAAAGAGTTATTGCTTCAAGAAATTCTAGTGTCGGCTGCGCCTTGTAATCTGCTTCACCAGGGAATGAAATATACTATTACAAATAGATTGACCAAATCACTGAACTATCACAACACTGGAGGTTTAAGCGATTTATCAGAGAAAAATTAGAGAGAAATTATTGAAAACTATAAATATTTCGGGACTTCATCAGAAAACTGCAGGTTTATCAATAATATCATTAGAACTAAGGGTTCTCTGTTTCCACAAATATACAATTTGGTACATGTTCCTCGATTCACCATCCTTTTCATCAACGTGACATGCCCTGGGTTATTGGGCCAAGTCATATAATGGAAGCAGTCTGTTGGTAGGCCTTCCTACAAAATGGGGCCCTGTGATAAACCGGGAGTCTTCATGTTTGTAGTTTTGCAAAATTTATTTATTTTTTGAATGGATGAATCATTTTACATTTATACTCATGCCATTAAATGTTTCCGCGAATGACAAGTTAGACACACTGCCGAGTCCAACCTAACGCAACGTCTTGATTCCTGCTGCAGGGTTCTCCTTGCCATATTTACTTTGATCTTGAGTTTGATACAAGATTGAACATTAAGAGAGATGCAGACGAAATGGTCGATATATTGGTTGCCCTCATATTCAGTGCCTTGCATGACAAATATGCCATTGAAGCACATGAAGAGTGGATCACCGAGTTAGATTCATCTACCGAAGGTGTCTCAGTTCTCTTTTGCTTGGTTCAACCCTAACAAATTGATTTTAATACTATAAGCAGAATTCAATTTGTGTCATATATTTCGTCAATCATAACTTTGTAAATATTGACTAATACTATAAGCAGAATCTTGCGAGCATTTCATGAAACCATACCGTTTAATAGGATGCAAGAACCTATCACTTTGAGGAAACATAAATTGAATATACTGTGTTCTATACTGCTTAACGACAGTCATATGACAATTTTGTCTTTTTTTTTTCTTTTTAGTGAAGTTTTCGCGCCATCTAATCATTCGTATACCCAGGACTGCATTCAAAGACAACTCCCATGTTGGTGCATTTATATCTGAGGTATTATTAACTCTCGATCTTCATTTTTTAGTGACATCACTAAATTTGTTAGTTTCAACTGCATGTACTGTTGTTTTACTAGTCATCTTCAAGCGTGAGGCATTTTTCTTAAGTTCATTTCTTTGATCAGTATTTTGAAAAACGTTAGTTTTTTTATACTTCTGGACTGAAAATGAATCCCTTTCTTGAAATAGAAAGGAACAAAAATATGACATATATATTTGCATGCGTCAGTCTTCAATGATTCAAATAGACATTTTCTGCCTATATGTTTGTTAGCATGATTTGTGGTTTAAGTTTGCAACTGATCCTGTCCCTCCGTTTTTGCTTCCTGCTGTGGTGCAAGCTTCAGAACTTATGTTGTCGTATATTAATCATAATTTCCTTAATGAAAAATTATATTCTTTCCCACAGGTCTGTTCACAAATTGCAGCTGAACGTGCAGCCAATCCTAATCTGGATAAACTGTATATTAAAAAAGATAGCAGCTCTTCAGGCCCTACTGATCAGCTCTTTATGGATACCGCCGTCTATTCTCGAAATCGTTGCTTCCGTTTACCTTTCTCATCAAAGTCTGGGAAGAAGTCATTTCTTGTGCCTACCAGACGTTTCAAATGCAAGGAAATGGTGAGATCTTGATCACACATTTTTTTTTCTGTACCAGTGAATATGCTTTTTTATTCCAGAGTTTTTTTATTAGTTTAGATATGGTTCAGTTCTGATTGGCTGGCAATTATCTTGTATAATTAGTTTGACCATGTCAATTCTTTGTATACCTGATTTATTAATTATTTGTGTACCTCGTTTGCACCTGCCGAAGCCTGTACTAATAGCGAAAGTTAAATGCTTCAGACCATGTACTTGTTTGCTTTGCCAAGTTACTCTTGTTATAGTTTGTTTTGAACACAAACTATAACAAAATGCTTCAGACCATGTACTAATAGCTCTCAATATTTGTCTGTGTATATCACTATTGGACTCTGACAACATATTCTAATTCTTACAGAATGACAAAGATGTCTTTATGGAGTCACTTATTTGCAGATTAGACGACAACTGGGAAAAACTTTTGATATGCAAGATGGACTTGGAATGCAAGAAAACATTGCATTTTGACTCTGAAATCAGCATACCACGAGTAAGTATTTACAATCTGAATCATATCACCACCATTTTTTATATTCTGAAAATAATCTGAAAGTGATGTATTTTTGTGCTTTATATTACAAGTATAATTATGATGTGTTAAAATGACTATAGTTACTGATACTAAAGTGATCTTGGCAGTTGGCACGAAAGAAACATTAAAAGAATGTTTTATATCTTTTTTCGTTGCAACTAAGATGATCAAGTAGCAATAATGATATGTTTTGTTAATGTTTAACATTTCTCCGTACCGTCATTTCTTAAAAGAATGGTATTTTTCTATGTTTTCTTCCAGGGTAGAAATTGTAATATCTTCTTCCAGGCTAGAAATTTTCATATCTTTAGTAAGTAATAGTTAATAATAGAAATTCTCAATAATCTAGAGAAAACAAAATATAGACTTACGTCCCTCATTTTGATGAAGGCCACACCATATTAGTGAATATTCAGATATTAAGAGAAAACAAAATATAGACATTTTTGTCACTAGCGGAGGGAAACCAAGTATGTAGGGATAATATCATTACTCATGTATAAAATAAGCTTTATTATTTTGAGGATTAGACCTGCACAGAAAATAAAGTTGCAGTCATAACACAGGTGTACGTCAAATTTATTCATACATCCAGTCGACAAAAACACCTTCAAACATAGAAAACATTGTGTAGCTAAACAGCCCTGGTTAAGCATAGTGTACGATCAACAACACAAAGCCGCAACACAGTTGGTTTGGATTCATAACAGAGTACTTTCGAAAAATTTGAGGTCTATGCCGATTAAATTTTATAGTTTAATTCTTTAAGAGTTTTATAGTGTATAGCGACTCGGATTAGAAGATTCACTAATCAGTATGTTTGAAACTCATGAAATACTAGACTGGGAGTTTTGGTACTGCGTTCACGCCAATGATATTATGGAGTACATGTATCTTTGCCTTTTTCTTGCAGCAAATGAATGAAATTTTCGCATATGCTGATTTTGTGTATATATTTTCTGTATACTACCATGACCAGATTCAAGGAAACGACTGCAAGAATCCCATTATTACTTACCGAGGCGATTTTCCTCATGAATATACTTATGGAAGATCTCCTTTTCCAGCTTTGGATGGCTTTATTGAATCTATTGCCTCTTTTGGAAACGTTTCAGGTTATTCTTCTTCCTCAGTGATCTTTTCATTTATCTTAGAATAGTTGTTTATGCTTCTGAATATGCGGTAATGTGCATTATTTGTACTGCAGGAAAAATTCGATCCTGGTACTGGTTTTCACAGTATGGTTTGATGATATATAGCATGTCAAGGAGCAGATACTGTGAGCATATTGGACGTGAGCATAAGAGCAATCATGGTAATAATAACATCTTATGTTTGCTTTGCTGGGTGATTATCCTGGAAATCAGCACATACCAATTAATAATGTGGCTACAATCTAGTTCAGACACTAATATTTTCTGTCGCTAACGATCTTATTGCTTCTACTCTTATGTCAAATGCACCAGTGATGTACATTGTTGATTTCCAAAGAGCCGCATATTACCAAAAGTGTTATGACCCTGATTGTCAAGGTTATCGTTCTCCATTGCGTGCTGTACCCTTGGACGTGATGCCTGAGTTCAGCTCCGTAATAGAATCAGCTCAGACGGAATATCAGGGAGAAGTTGTGGAAGTCAATATTGAAAAAAGCAGCAAGAATGAGTATGTGGCTGATGATAATACCATTTTGGAGAACGGTGAGGACCCCGACTGGTGGGAAGAAGCGGTAAAATACGCTGACAGCGTGGAGAACATCGATAATGCTCCAGGCTTGTGCAACTTTGTTAGTAATCTACTTTGCTTCTTCTTCCAATCATATACTTTGTGAAATTGTACTAGCATACCAATTCACGTTTCTGCAGGAAGATAACACTTATGATGATGCCGACCCTGAATGGTGGATGCTTGCAGAAAGAATTCTGGAGCAGGTTGAGGGACAAATAGGATCACAGAACAATCAATAGGGTTGTCGAACACGTTCATCTTGCATGCTGATTCCCTGGTACTAGCTTAATATTCTCAGCCTATGTACACAGCTGCTGACCAGAGTGATTTTTTTAGGTATCATCATGCCAATCTTCCTCCTTTCCCCCTCTTCTCCCTCGTCGTCCTCCATGACATATCTCGAATGACATGACATCAAGTAGAGGGGGGCTCAAGACTGACCCACTCCGGATCCATGGTAGATGTACATACAGTTAACCATGATGTTACAATATCAGTATTGTAGACAGCTGTAGGTCTGAATCAAATATGCTGCAGAACTGAGGCATCATAAAGTCATTATAAAATGGACTTACGATGGCTGTCCAATTCTTAATATCTGGTTCGTTTATCATGGGATGGTATGCAAGTTAGAAGTAGCTATATCCATTTTTCATGTGCACTTTGAAATATTTGTATGTGTGGGTCACATACAAAATGTGCATCCACAGAAACTTCTTTGAAAAATGCGATCAGTTTGTTGGTTTTGTTATTATGAGGATGACCTGAATTCAGCTTTCAAGGAATTTGGGGAGGGGGTCCACTAGGATCTGGGAGTGTCATATATGGCGTTAAAAAGAACATAAATGTACTATTAATGTCGAACTGGTTTAGTCATTTAAAGTTGCAACTGTCAATCTATCAAGAACTACTCTTTTCCTTTCCTCGGTGAAACAAGAATTTCTTTTGCTCGACCCCATCTTATTTTATGCGGCATTACATAATGAAAAATATGCTCACCATGGGTTTACAAAACTGTTTGAACCGCATAAACGCAGTTCGGTGCTTTCCCGGTTTTCACAAAAATTGTGGAAAACAACAAACAAGTTGTAGCAGTGTTGTCGGTTTCACTTTCGAAACTAAGATTGTAAATGTCCATTAATTTTGTCATCGTCGATGAGAATAATAACTTAATAAAGCAACTTAAGATAAATTAGTACGTTGTAGCCTTGTACGCTGGACAGATTGTAGCGTCAGAAAGTCATCTTTTGTTGCCTGCAAAATTCCCTGTTTGCCTATGTTCTCGTACATCATTATCACGAAAACGGAGCAGTGTAATTGGACGTCCGTCTGATAAAAGTATCAATTTGATCGAGAAGAACATGTGTTTTCTCCCGTTGTGTTGATCTCAAGCATGTGACTTACGGATTTCTCGTGATCTTGGACTGGACGCATATTTGTTTGTTTTGGCACAATGCGCTTGTAGCCATTATCCATCCGTGTTCCCCCCTGCCCTCTGTTGACACTATCCGTAGAGCGATTTCCGTCCCTACAACGTGTGGTGCAAATCCCCGCAGAAATCCATCGCCGCGTCGCTCAGCCACACCACCAATCCTCCGGTCGCCGTCGCACTCTCTCCGCCTCACCTTCCTCCGCCGCGCACAAAGCAGCCGCGCCCGCACGATCGAGTCACGCGAAACCCACCTCAGGCCGCATCGCCGCGCCGCTCGGCGTCGCCCCGCCGCCCCGCGGCCGCGCCGGCGTTCCAGCCGGCGCCCTCTCCTTCGCCCAATGTGGTGAGCACGCCTTTGCGCCGCCGTCTCCCTTTCTGCAGCTGGTGCAGTGGTGGTGGTAACCAGTAAAAAAACATGTTCTTTTTTTTCTTCGTCAGGCGCCAAGGTTTCGAGAGGCGTCGTCGCCGTCAGAGCAACGTCCAGCAGCGAGACCTCGGTGGAGACGCCGGAGATCGTCAAGGTCGTGCAGGACGCGGTCAGCACCCTCCTCCATACTTCTTTGTCACCTGCTCTTTACTTTCCTTGACTCGGAATTGCTGCTCCCCAATTCGCTTGCCGCGCAATGTGCGTTACCGTGAGCGTTGTCTCTAGGCAGTGGGACAAAGTTGAGGACAAGTACGCCGTGGCCACCCTCGGCGTCGCGGGCATCGTCGCGCTCTGGACGGCCGTAGGGGCGCTCAAGGTACAAAGACTTGTTAGATGTTAGCTCCTCTTTCAGTTTTCACTCTAGTTCAGATATGTTAAACATCCTGTTCTGGGCATCTATATTCAGGCCATCGACAAGCTTCCAATTTTGCCCGGTGTCTTGGAGATTGTTGGGATTGGGTACACGGGGGTAAGTTTTGTAAGCATTTCGATATGTATAAATTTATTTTGCTCCTTTTGTCGCTGGTGTAATTCTCCAATAATGATTCTCCTGTAACTGCTACTCTGTGTTGATGCAGTGGTTCACATACCGTAACCTCGTCTTCCAGCCTGACAGGTGAGAAACCCTGTTCTTGCAATTCTTTTTACGTTAGAACTTGCTCCAGTTATCCTTATGTCTTGTTCTACCGTGATCATATAGTTTCATTTTTTTCTTCCAAAAATTAGAAAGAAGAGTAAGCAACCTCATGGTGATTGGTTTTTTTTTTTTGCCACTTATCAAATAACTTATCTTCGGAAATCATCTATTTTTAATGCAATTTGTGCCACCTTACCGTCCTTGCATAAGAGACCTTGGAAGGGAATAAGAGTACTTTAGAAATGTTTTTTTTTGAGTAAAATGTCTTCTATAGGAATAAATGTTAACACTGAGAACTCAGTTGATATAGTTGTATGGATATGACAAAGATTATGTCATTATGGAGTTTTCTATGAATATCACTAAACTGTACTGACAAAATTATATCCCTTCCAGAATATTTTTGTTAAGTGACAATTGTTTTGTACGAATCACTTTGACTCAAACTTGCAGCAACTTATTATCCTTTTAATGAAAAGATACACATCTGTAAATAATTGATAAGAAAAAGTATAATCTTGTTTTTATACTCGTGTATAAAGAGGAACATTAGCTACCTCGATAGCTTGTCAGATTCTTATAATGTTGTCTGTTGACGCATTGCAGGGAGGCTCTGTTCAGTAAAATCAAGGCCACCTACAAAGAAATCACGGGAAGTAGCAGCTAATCAAGCATTATTCACGAGATGTGAGTCCTGTAAGCAGAGGGTAGAATCGCATCTGTGAGCAGTGATCAGCTATACAAGCTAAGTGCTAACCTATGAGATTGGTGCCTCTACTGTTACGGTTCCTCTTGGCTTGAGTGACAGAGAAAAACTTTGCCGATGAGTTGGTCATTTTACCTTTTCTTTGTGCTGAACTGTGATCTGGAAAGTTTGATCTTTGTGTCGAGCTATGTGCTTATTGTTCGTCCCATGCTACGACTGTGACGCGTGATGTATAGTGTCTCTTTGTTTTTTAATCGATCACAGGTTTACGATTACTCGATTCCCTTAATAAGCTACCGAATAGTAATGCTGAAACGGTGTTGTTTATCCATTCATATGATCTATCTTATCTTTTCTTTTTCTTTGGAGAAACTAGAACTAGCAGAAGCTGAATTAATAATAAGCTAAGGCTGCTATCGGATATGCTTCTCTGCTCAAGCAACGGCTAACAAATTAACAAGTGATTATGAATTATCAAACAAAATCCTTCACTATCCCAATCCGGTCGCATTTCTGTCCAGCAAACGTGCCCACGTCAACACCATGGATTGCAGCCGTCAGATACGAGCAGGAGTGAATCTGCACTGAGCAACATGCTGTGATGACATCACTGAGACCGGAAAATTCGTCAGACTACTCCGCGAAGTAGTAATGTAGTCGCCTCCCCTCCTGGGGCGAGTGTGGAAGCACGGTGCGCCGGACTGGCATGTCGCCGTGGCCTCACCGCGCGCCCTTTCATCCAAGCCGCGTCTCTACCAACATCCCGGGGTCTCCTTCGCACGTTGTTATTATTTGTTTTTTTTAGACTGTTGTTATTATTTGTTAGTTCCTCTTTCAGTTTTAACTCTAGTTCAGATATGTAAAACATCCTCTTCTCTGGGCCTTGATTCAGGCCATCGACAAGCTTCCACTTTTGCCAGCTGTTTGGAGATTGTTGGAATTGAGTACACAGGGGTAAGTTGAGAAGCATTTCGACATGTATGGATTTATTTTGTTCCTTGTCGCTGGTGTGATTCTGATTCTCCTTAACAGCTACTTTGTGTTGATGCAATGGTTCACATACCGTAACCTCGTCTTCCAGCCTGACAGGTGAGAAACCCTGTTCTTTCAACTGTTGTTATGTTAGAACTTGCTCCAGTTATCCTTATGTGTCGTTGTACCATGATCATATTGTTTTCACTTTTCTTTCTCGAATGTGAAGGAATAACTGTAGTCCGTAAGTATGAAGTAGCCTCATCGTATGAATGCACCTCTTTCAAATGGAGTTTGTGCCATTGCTGCCTTACTGTGTTGCATTAGAGACCATGGAAGAGAATAAGAGATTTTTTTTTAAAAAAAAAGTTTGTTAAGTAAAAGATATCTTCAATAGGAGTAAATATGGCCTTTGAGAACTCGTGTGGATATGACCATAGGTTGTCATGATAGAAAAGATGCAATGTTTTATGGTTGTGCACAATCGTATTGTACGTATGAGTCGATTTAACTCAAACTTGCAGCATTCATATTATCCATTTAGTGCTAATATACACATATCAGTTATACATTTTAGGAATAAAAAGATGACTCTTGTTGTTATACTTGTCGAAATAGAGGAGCTAGGTAGCTTACTAGCTTGTTAGAGTCTTGTAATAACTCACACATTAATACACTACAGGGAGGCTCTGATCAGTAAAATCAAGAGTACCTCCAAGGAAATCATCTCGGAAGCAGCAGTTAATCAAGCATTATTTACAAGACGAGTCCTGTTACTAGGAGGTAGTAGAATCGTATCTGTGAGCACTGATCAGCACAAGTGCTAACCTATGAGACTGGTGACTCTACTGTTACGGTGCCTCTTCGCTTGAGAGAGAGAGAGAGAGAGAGAGAGAGAGAGAGAGAGACTCAGCTGATGAGTGGGCCATTTTACTTTTCTTTTTTATGATGTAATATGGTACATATTTTCTACATCCTCATCGCATTTATCTGAAACGTTTGATATTTGTGCAGAGCTATGTGCCTATTTTCAAGTACTGTGACGCTTGGTACTTTGGTAGAATTATTTCAGACGATATGCAGTTGGATCCTTATTTGTTTGATCAGTCACAATCTTAACATTTATTGATTCACTTATATATAACCTTAATTAGCTACTGCATGATACTGATTTTTCTTCTTTTTGTTAAGAAATGGTATGTTCTATTTTTTGGCGATAAACTGGAACTAGTATAAGATGAACAAAGTAACAAGAGATCATGAACCGTGGAACAAAATATCTAGCTTTATTCTTTACTACCTCCTTGTGAAGGAACATAGTGGACACCTGGTAAAACGCCGCTCTCAAAGTTGCATGTGTGTGAAAGAACTATCACTGTTCTCCTTCGATCACTTCGATCCATCTCCAGCTTCTTTCTTTGAGATGACCGGATGAAGATATTTGGTACAGAGTAGAGACATGATGGCTGCTGCCGAAGATATTTGGTACCCTGTTGCTTTTTGCCTCGTCACTCTGCTTTTATGAATTCGAAAACGACGAGCAGAGACACATCACTCGTGCGTATCTCATAAATGTCCATCCGAGACTTACTGAAAAGTAAGTCGCTCGCTCAACGAGTACACCCAGGCTCTCCAAGAACCCGATCAGGGAGTAAATTGAGCTATAACTATGAAATGGGAATTTTGATGGTTGGTCGCGTCAAGAAGAAATAAAAAGAGGGTGTTTTTTTTAACGATAGAATATTCCTGCTTTTATAAAAGCAAATAAAGTTTTGGTACAAACTACCATGCTGGGGTTGCCAGCTCGCCATCCTGAACCAAGCGAAACTCTAACAGACTCCTGTTACAATGCAAAAGCCTAAACATCCGACTACAGAGATAACAAGGAGAAGAACAAGAAGCTACAAGAAGTCTTCAGCGCCTACTTCAGCTCTTCTCCTGTTATATGTTAGAAACCATTCCTTCATCTTGGACAAATAGAGCTCCAGCTTCTCTTTATCCTTGCACCGTGGCAAAATGCTCCATCTCTGCAATGAATATATGATATTGTGGAACACTTCGTTAGTATTTCTGGGGAACTTCTTCTCGATGGCCATTTTATTTCGAATCTTCCAAATCATCCATGTTACAATAGTGAAACAGAAAAGCTTTAAGCACTACAATGAACCCCCAATTTGTAACCAGTTATCTAGGAAATCCTTCATGGATATCGGATATCTTTCCCAAAGAAAGATTTCCTTGAAACATGCCCACACATATGTAGCAATTTTACATTGGAAAAAGATGTGGGTTACAGTTTCTGGAATTTTACACAAGCAACAAAGTTTGCTCCCTTTCCATTTTTTCTTTTTAAGCTGAACCCCTGTAGGTAACCTATCCTGTAGAGCTTGCCACATAAAAACTTTAAGTTTCATAGGCAGTTTTGTACTCCATAGGAGTTTCATTCTCCTATTTATCACCCCTCGGTTTTTCAGGAACCTATATAAGGATCTGGTAGTATATCGCCCCTCTTTTTCTAAACTCCAACTGACTTGGTCCTTTTCTTCGTTCAGAGAAGTTTCTGCTAGCAACTCTTGCAACGCATTCCACTCTCTTATCTCAAGGTTCCCCATATTTCTTCTTAACTCCAAACTCCAGTCATCTCCATCCCAATTTGCCGCTACCAAGCTATCCTTATTTCTGCTGATGTTATACAGCCTAGGGAAGTTCAATCTAAGTGGGATTTCTGAAATCCACACATCTTCCCAAAATCTCACCCCCAAACCATTGTTGACTTTGTATTTGGCCCCTTTCTGAAACAGCTCTCTTACTTTTAATACCCCCTTCCAGAACTGAGATGCACCTTCTGGTTTAACCTGAAAAATATTCTTATTTCTCAAGTATTTCTTCCGAAGGAACTGGGTGCAGACATCTTGTTCCTCATTGGACTGTAATCTCCAAATCCATTTGACTATTAGTGCTTCATTCATAGTCTTTGTATCTAAAATGCCCAGACCCCCATAATCTTTTGGATAGCATATATTCTCCCAGCTAACCATGTGAAATTTCCTCTTTTCCTCAGTACCCCCCATAGAAAATTTGATCTAATTGTATTCGCCTGTCCATGAAATCCATCTTGTAGCAGATACATCCTCATTGTATACATTGGTAAGCTGGTAAGAGATGTGTTTGTTAAAATAACTCTAGCTCCTGATGACATGTTCTTTCCTTTCCATGGTTGTAATCTCTTTCTGAGTTTTCCAATCACCTTACTGAAACCTGGAATCCCTATATGGTGGTCACTGATTGGTAGCCCTAAATAAGTCATAGGTAACACCCCCAATTTACAGTTAAGCATATTGGCTATTCTAATCTTCTCCTCCTCTTCTACTCCAAAGACCAGCACCTCGCTCTTGTGGTAGTTTATCTTCAGCCCTGACATCCATTCAAAACAGTATAGCAGGAATTTCATGGTCTTTATAGATCTGTAGTCCGTGTCCATCATGATTACCGTATCGTCTGCGTACTGTAAATGTGTGATTCCCCCTTCCATCAAATGAGGTACTACTCCTCTCAAATGTCCAGCAGCTTTTGCTTTATCAAGCATATGTGCAAGAACATCTGCAGCCAAATTAAAGAGAATCGGAGATAATGGGTCTCCTTCTCTCAGCCCCCTTTGTGTCTTAAAGTATTTCCCATTCTGTCCATTCACATTTATACAAACTTTCCCATCTTTCACTGTTTGCATTACCCATGAAATAAACTTCTGATCTAAGCCCTTTTTCTGCATCACCTCCTTCACAAAGCTCCAGTTAATAGTATCATAAGCTTTTTCAAAATCAATTTTCATTATCACCCCCTTCAGCTTTTTAGATCTGAGTTCATGCATTGTCTCATGTAACATAACAGCACTGTCCAAAATGTATCTACCTCTGATAAATGCTGATTGACTCTTGCTAATCAGTTTGTTTGCCAGGATTGCCAATCTGTTATCAAGCAATTTCGTGAAAATCTTAAAACTGATGTTAAGATTACAAATTGGCCTGTATTGTTTCACTGTATTAGCTTCATTAACCTTTGGGATCAGGATAATTACCCCATAGTTCAGTCTCTTAATATCCAGACCTCCATTATAAAAATCATTGATCATCATCATGAGTTCCCCCTTAATAGTCGGCCACATTTTCTTGTAAAATGTCACAGTATATCCATCCGGCCCTGGTGATGTATCCTCCAGGTTGATTGATAAAGCTCGCACGATCGATGTCCCCCGCCACCAGGTTGAACTCTTTCTCTCCTTTTTATTCTTCTTCTCTTCTTTTTTTTTTCTTTTTCTTTTTGGAGACCCACCAGGTTGAACGTTGAGCTCATGGGCTAATGCTAACCGCAAATTTCTTTTCTTTTTCCTACTTTACCTTCTGAATGTTGGAATAGATCCAACATTCAATATATGGTGTGCCTTTTTTCCCCCTCCCGTTCAACATTAGGATTTAGGAGTCGAATAGAAAAAGAGGGCAGCAAAGCATGTACCGATAAACCCACTTCAAATGCAAATACTTAAAGAGCTGCATTTACATTCCCACATCAAAACCTGAGGAGAAAAAAAACCCAATTTGATTTACTGCCAGACCACAAGTTTATTCGCATCCTCCTGAAAGTGGAACTCATCGTACATATATTAGGCTCTTTTGCACTCTGTACCAGAAAGACTGCTTACTTTTTATGTAAAAAGGAAAAAAAAATCAGACCTTTGTGTTATTTTAGTATAGAACAGAAATAATGATTGCTTAAAACTGTCATTTTCTTATGTGTCATGAGAATATATATTTTTTAATCTTGGATCTGCCACTGCTAAACATGATTATATTTTTAATGCCACTTAGTTAAGTTTTGGTTGTATATTATTATTAACCCCTCAAACGGACAATGAAGGGGATAAAATAAGTGAGTAATTAACAAAGTGACAATAAGGGGTCATCTTCTTATTTAAAAATTCTCAGATAAGGTGACTTTCGTCCAGTGAGTGACATGTGAAAAAGTAAGGATCTTTCGATCGCATGATGTTGCTGGTCGAGCCGCCTCCTTTGTCTATGCACGGATGGATGGATGGATGTAGCGCCTCTAGCTCAACGGACAAAGATCTGTCCCCTAGCAGCGCGGGGTCCCAGCACATGGCCCGACACCACACAGGATAAGATCGTAACTTTGTACCCAACCAGTGTTAAAAGAGGGAAAGGCATCAATATGCAACCGTCGCGAGAAACGCGAGATCCTCTTTAGTATCGTTTTTCTTCTCCGCAGAGAAAGGGTGCCGAAGCGACGAAGAAAAACCCACCCAAAACCTCCTCCCACCTCCCCGACGAGACGGAGAGAAATCGAGCGAGAGTGAGGAGGAAGCCAAGATGATACTTGTGGCGATCATGACGGAGGTGCTGGAGGAGTACACGGCGGCGGTGGCGCGCGCCGTGGAGCGCCTGCTGTCCGCGGCGCCGCTGCGCATCCTGCCGCGCCGGGTTAGGCTCATCGTCCTCCGCAGCCTCCCCTTCGTGCCGCCGCCCCACGCCGTCGCTCGCTGACTTATTCTTTTCGTGATGGTGTGCGCACATCTCGGTGTTGGGCCGGGCCAGGTTGCTCTGCTTCGGTTCAGTAGCAGTTGGATTCTTTTTTTTTTTCCGCCGCAGTAGAATGGGATAGATTCATCCGTAGTCCAGTAGTATTTGACTTTTCTATGGTTCTTATTATTGGTTTGTAGATGTAAAAAGCCTCGAGAGAATTTTGTCATATTTGTTTTTGCCCAAATTATAAAAGCGAGTACAATATGTGTGTATCCTCCTGCCAACATCCCGTTGTCAGTTTGATTCAGCACCGGGCGTCGGTTGTGAATAATAAGATGGCACCGAGCATCTCGCCGCGCTCGGTCCGTCCGAGCTGATGAGCTCCTGTTCTGCTGCCGCCTGTGGAGAAAATCATTTCCGCATCTGTGCAAGGCCGCCTCTCTCAAGCTGTAGATTTCGTGCTCTCTCTTTTTGCTTTGTCGTTCGGGCGCGTAGATACGGAAGCACGACAAATTATGCCGATGCGCTGGCCACGCTGGTACAAGCTAGCGGAGCAGTGCGCGCTCCTGCAGTCGTGCTCCTTCCACCAACCAGCTCTGAGCTCCCTACCCGACAACCGGCGCAGAGGGATCCCAGGATCGGTGCCACTGCCCATAGCAAGCAGGCACTTCCATCCCGGGATCTTTTGCCAAGACAGCAACAAACAAAGGACTCACCCAAATTTGACTTACAAACTTCTCAATACTGATGACATGAACCCATTTCACATTGACTTCAAACTTCTTCTATGCATTATAATGTTTTTTTTTGAAAAATAAGGTTGGCTTCAAATGTTTCAAATTGAGTTTGAAACCATCCTTTCGTATTGACTTGAACTATGTGAGATTAACTTAAAGTTCATGGTGTTGTACGAATGATAAATACACAAAGGATTCGAACGTGTTTTTATTCCTTCATGAAACATTGTGGAGGGG
This sequence comes from Eragrostis tef, assembly GCA_000970635.1. NCBI lineage: Eukaryota > Viridiplantae > Streptophyta > Magnoliopsida > Poales > Poaceae > Eragrostis > Eragrostis tef. Next base: position 59,513 of record LAPY01000497.1, on the reverse strand, counting down.
GCACATGCCCTTCTTATAGATGGAACTACACTCGTGTGTGATTCTCAAGTTCCATGACCATCACGGCAGATGGATTCTCTCAAGGATAACAAGGTGTTCAAACCCACCAGCAACAAGCAAGGGGGCCATTGATGTTGTTGAATTTTGGCAGGGGAAAAGGGATCTAATCTGCTGCAAAGTGAATGGGGCTGGGCGAGCTTAAGGTTGCAGGACGTGTTTGGATACTCTGACTAGAGACTAGACTAGACTAATTTTAGTCACTTTTAGGAACTAAAGTTCCAAACAGGAAGAACTAAAAAGGACTAAAACTAGTCAAGCTAGTTCGAGTAGGAGAAGAAGAGGCTAAAAAGTTTTAGTCTCTAGTCACCTTACTAGTTTTAGCCATAGCCATAGTATCCAAACACCACCTGAGCCATGAGTGTCCCTCTCTGTCTCCATGGGCATGAAAGGACGAAACACCTCGTGAGTGGGACCCATTCTACCTTTTGTCTACTGTATACTATGGGGTTGTTCGGCTGCTCGGCGGTTGTT
>LAPY01000497.1:44309-58810 GCA_000970635.1 Eragrostis tef | reverse complement strand
AATCCTCCTCCCACCTCCCCGACGAGACGGAGAGAAATCGAGCGAGAGTGAGGAGGAAGCCAAGATGATACTTGTGGCGATCATGACGGAGGTGCTGGAGGAGTACACGGCGGCGGTGGCGCGCGCCGTGGAGCGCCTGCTGTCCGCGGCGCCGCTGCGCATCCTGCCGCGCCGGGTTAGGCTCATCGTCCTCCGCAGCCTCCCCTTCGTGCCGCCGCCCCACGCCGTCGCTCGCTGACTTATTCTTTTCGTGATGGTGTGCGCACATCTCGGTGTTGGGCCGGGCCAGGTTGCTCTGCTTCGGTTCAGTAGCAGTTGGATTCTTTTTTTTTTTCCGCCGCAGTAGAATGGGATAGATTCATCCGTAGTCCAGTAGTATTTGACTTTTCTATGGTTCTTATTATTGGTTTGTAGATGTAAAAAGCCTCGAGAGAATTTTGTCATATTTGTTTTTGCCCAAATTATAAAAGCGAGTACAATATGTGTGTATCCTCCTGCCAACATCCCGTTGTCAGTTTGATTCAGCACCGGGCGTCGGTTGTGAATAATAAGATGGCACCGAGCATCTCGCCGCGCTCGGTCCGTCCGAGCTGATGAGCTCCTGTTCTGCTGCCGCCTGTGGAGAAAATCATTTCCGCATCTGTGCAAGGCCGCCTCTCTCAAGCTGTAGATTTCGTGCTCTCTCTTTTTGCTTTGTCGTTCGGGCGCGTAGATACGGAAGCACGACAAATTATGCCGATGCGCTGGCCACGCTGGTACAAGCTAGCGGAGCAGTGCGCGCTCCTGCAGTCGTGCTCCTTCCACCAACCAGCTCTGAGCTCCCTACCCGACAACCGGCGCAGAGGGATCCCAGGATCGGTGCCACTGCCCATAGCAAGCAGGCACTTCCATCCCGGGATCTTTTGCCAAGACAGCAACAAACAAAGGACTCACCCAAATTTGACTTACAAACTTCTCAATACTGATGACATGAACCCATTTCACATTGACTTCAAACTTCTTCTATGCATTATAATGTTTTTTTTTGAAAAATAAGGTTGGCTTCAAATGTTTCAAATTGAGTTTGAAACCATCCTTTCGTATTGACTTGAACTATGTGAGATTAACTTAAAGTTCATGGTGTTGTACGAATGATAAATACACAAAGGATTCGAACGTGTTTTTATTCCTTCATGAAACATTGTGGAGGGGGCACATGCCCTTCTTATAGATGGAACTACACTCGTGTGTGATTCTCAAGTTCCATGACCATCACGGCAGATGGATTCTCTCAAGGATAACAAGGTGTTCAAACCCACCAGCAACAAGCAAGGGGGCCATTGATGTTGTTGAATTTTGGCAGGGGAAAAGGGATCTAATCTGCTGCAAAGTGAATGGGGCTGGGCGAGCTTAAGGTTGCAGGACGTGTTTGGATACTCTGACTAGAGACTAGACTAGACTAATTTTAGTCACTTTTAGGAACTAAAGTTCCAAACAGGAAGAACTAAAAAGGACTAAAACTAGTCAAGCTAGTTCGAGTAGGAGAAGAAGAGGCTAAAAAGTTTTAGTCTCTAGTCACCTTACTAGTTTTAGCCATAGCCATAGTATCCAAACACCACCTGAGCCATGAGTGTCCCTCTCTGTCTCCATGGGCATGAAAGGACGAAACACCTCGTGAGTGGGACCCATTCTACCTTTTGTCTACTGTATACTATGGGCTTGTTCGGCTGCTGGCAGTTGATTTATGGTCGCATGGCTGCTGTTCGCTAAGTGTTGGCTGGCTCCAGAGCAGCCAAAAACGTTCCAGCCGAACAAGCCGTATGGGCCAGTTTAACACCAGTAGATGGCTTTGTCATATCTACATGGTCGCTCCCAAGTAAATTCGTTAGTGTATCATGAAGCACTGAATGATTATTATTTTAAACACGAGTATATAAGCCCAGTCCTGCTAGTGTCGAAGGTTGGAACGTCGCCGGAGGTCGACTAGCTTCATGATACACTTTAGCCCTTGAAGAAGTGATGGGAATGCTGAAAGTAAACTTTAGCCCTTGAAGACACAAGCTCTGCAACATGCAAACTTCCGTCCCTCGTCCTTGAGATCTGTGCGGCATGTCCCATATATTGCCATACAAAAGGGGAAAGGATGAAACACTGTCTCTTGGTATTACAGACCGTGCTATTTGGGTCTACTCTACAGCAATTCCCTTTGAGATAATGGGAATAGTCTCCCATTCTTCCGGCCTCTGGAGGTGTACGTACTCCAGGATTCGCTGATAAAATGGCCAGCACCGGGTTGGCCCTGCACATTTCAGAGGACCTTTGTCCTATCTTAGCTTATTATACCTACTTCTCAGTTCGAAATGTATAAAGACACACATACTTTTCTGAATGAACAAGACACACACATACTTGTGCATCGTACGTGACTTGGCGGGAGACAATCTGAAGTATTTCGTACAGACTCAGGGTGTCTGCTAACCGTAAGAATGGTGAAGTTATGTCATCATATTCTAGAATGGAAGGGAGTGCGTGTTTAAGAGTCCTGCACAGCAGGGTTCTAAATCTCCGGAAGATAAACGTTAATGCTTATGTTTAAAATCACCCATGTCGGGCGCGACACCAGGGACCAGTTAGTTCGTTCAAAGCAACATATCGTCAATGACGACGACGACAAAGCACTAAGACAGTCCGCACCATGTAAGATCAACCAAAAGTGCAAAACCGATAGTCCTGTCCAGCTACACCTGCGTTTGAATTCTTCAATCTCAAGACCAACAAGAGCTATATATATCGATCGTCCTTTCTCGTACACATTTGCATCCAAAACCAAGGTCACGGAAAGCACCCTCTGGAGCCCAAGAGATGGCGCCGTCGTCCAAGAGCATCGTCGCCCTGTTCCTCGCCCTCGCGCTGGTGTCCAGCGCGACGCAGCCGTCCGAGGCCATCAGGGTCCACGCCGCGTAGGGGCCGCCGGCCACGAACCCGCCGGCCGGGCAGTTTCCCGGCTTCCCCTTCCCGTTCTTCCCGTTGCCCGGCGCTCCGGCCCCCGGCGGCGGGCAGGCTCCAGGCTTCCCGTTCTCTCTGTTCCCGTTGCCCGGGTTCCCCTTCCCGTTCCTCCCGTTCAGAATTTATAGAGAACCATGTCAACTCCTATGGGCCTTCAGGCCCGCGATAGAGGCCCAAAACAAATATTACGCCTCACAAGAGCCCGAGAAGTACTACGACTCCAGTAAGCGTACTTGGCTGCCACTCGAAGGTGGAAGACGTTCTCTCCACACGAGCTGCCGCGCTAGTGCTACGTTTGCGGTCACCAGCTTTCAGTCATTGCGGAAGCTTTCGATATTCACTCTTTTCCTTATAAGCGCCCACATGCGCGAATATCAACTTTTCTCTCATACCTCTTTTAGCGTCGAGATCTTGATGATCTCGGTGCTACCACGACAATTGGTCTTCTCGCTACTACCGGGTCATATTCTTATACTGTCACCAATTCTACCAAACAGCGATGGGGGCTTTAGGAAAGCTTCACAAAATTTCTATATGAGTTAATCAAAGGCAGTATTGTGATATCAGTCTTAAAAAGTAAGAGCTCTTGTAGCTAACAATGCCTGTTAATGAATATTCCTTTAACTGAAGCAAGGAATGTTTTCTCTGTAGTTGCGAACATACAATACAGAATAGCAAATTGTTGATACTACGGATAATATCATATCGCCGGCAGTGAGCCCACCGCCATCGCCATCGCCACCGCCGGCCTCACCGACGTCACCGGTGGTAGCGACTCCACCGTCGTCGTCGTCGCCCCAAGTGACGGACTGCCTGCCGCCGCTGATGGCGCTTACGCCCTGCATGGACTACCTCACCAACGCCGGCGGCGTCAGCGCGCCTCCGAGCGCTTGCTGCGACGGCTTCAGGACGCTCGTCAGCGACGCGCCCATCTGCCTCTGCCACGGCCTCAACGGCGACATCAACAGGCTCATGCCGGCGCCCCTGGACTTCACGCGCATGATGTCGCTCCCGGCCGCCTGCGGCGTCCCGCTGCCGATGCAGGCGCTCGCCAAGTGCTCCAGTACGTTCCTACTACTTCTGCTTGATATATTACTACTAGTAGTAGTTATACGTCGTGGGATAGTTAAGATATTTGTTTTCCACAGTTTTTCTTTTGTTGTTGTTTGTGTTGCGGCTTGCGGATGTTAATATGTGTTGGCTGATTTTACAGCGGAACCAGTGCCACCAATCAGTAATCCTGCTCCGGCTCCTGCTTCCGCTCCTTCTCCACGTAAGTGATTCTTTCTGGAATCAATAGCCTCCTTGCATTGATTTCATATATGTGTTTCTTTGAATCTATAGTATGTCTCAGTGACTGACGTTCTGTTGTTTGGCTTTCTTGCACAGATTCAACCCCGTAAGGCCGGGCGGCATGCATGACGTACGGGAGCCCTCAAGATCAACAAAAGTTCCCAGCGTTGCTGCTATGATCATATACCAGGCCGCGTAGATTTTCTTACCACGATACCCTCAAGATTTTCTTAGTATATTTGGAGATGCCAACCAGATGCTGCAGATTATTCCAGATTAGCTTAGGGTGATATGTGAAGTCGTCAATACATATACATTTTTATTGCTTCTTACGCCTTTCTTTTTGTTACAGTTCAGTTCATATCATCGTCAAGCGCTTCTCAATCTCTCGAATTAAATCAGATTCAATTCTTATCCTTGGTGCCCTTTCATTCGTATGACATCCACCAATTGTCCCTTTTGTCAAATTACCATCCAAAATCAATTAATGCTAAGTAGATCAAAATCACAACAGTAGTAAATTTTATAACATGGCTAAAAGACACACATGCCTTTTTCTATCACTGTGTTTCCCTTGCTTCTGAATATGTATCAGCACAATCCAAACACAATCATTTTAACCATGTTTTGGCTTATCAAATCTATTATATTAATGGCCCTTATATGCCATTGGTAAAAGAATCCTTGATCTGCCATTACTAAAACTCATATCCTTTACATGCCATTGTCTTTTAAATTTTGATCCCCTCTTTGCCACTGACACCACATTTCTTCAGTTTGACTGTTAGTCAACTTTTATAATGCCAACATTGCCCGTCCTCCTCAATTCTCTTCTTCCTCAAGCATAACGCCGCAATCTACCATCGGCCGGCCAACTCCATAACTGTCACCACCGAGCCAGAAATGGCAGACAAGAAGTACTACTATCTGGAGTGGTGTTCGGGGTCCAAGAGACCAAGAGGCGTGCTCGCACACACATGCCGCACGGTGGCGGGCGCAAGCTGCTGCTGCACATCAGTGTGGTACGGCCAATCAAGTGCTTCATGGTGATAGCTCTGCTGTACTCATTTGTTCACTTTCAAACATTGTTTTTGATCATTTGTCTTATTCGAATTTTCTGTGAAAATATAAAACCAATTAAGTCATGCTTAAAGTATATCTACTACGGCCGCCTGCGGCGTCCCGCTGCCGATGCAGGCGCTCGCCAAGTGCTCCAGTACGTTCCTACTACTTCTGCTTGATATATTACTACTAGTAGTAGTTATACGTCGTGGGATAGTTAAGATATTTGTTTTCCACAGTTTTTCTTTTGTTGTTGTTTGTGTTGCGGCTTGCGGATGTTAATATGTGTTGGCTGATTTTACAGCGGAACCAGTGCCACCAATCAGTAATCCTGCTCCGGCTCCTGCTTCCGCTCCTTCTCCACGTAAGTGATTCTTTCTGGAATCAATAGCCTCCTTGCATTGATTTCATATATGTGTTTCTTTGAATCTATAGTATGTCTCAGTGACTGACGTTCTGTTGTTTGGCTTTCTTGCACAGATTCAACCCCGTAAGGCCGGGCGGCATGCATGACGTACGGGAGCCCTCAAGATCAACAAAAGTTCCCAGCGTTGCTGCTATGATCATATACCAGGCCGCGTAGATTTTCTTACCACGATACCCTCAAGATTTTCTTAGTATATTTGGAGATGCCAACCAGATGCTGCAGATTATTCCAGATTAGCTTAGGGTGATATGTGAAGTCGTCAATACATATACATTTTTATTGCTTCTTACGCCTTTCTTTTTGTTACAGTTCAGTTCATATCATCGTCAAGCGCTTCTCAATCTCTCGAATTAAATCAGATTCAATTCTTATCCTTGGTGCCCTTTCATTCGTATGACATCCACCAATTGTCCCTTTTGTCAAATTACCATCCAAAATCAATTAATGCTAAGTAGATCAAAATCACAACAGTAGTAAATTTTATAACATGGCTAAAAGACACACATGCCTTTTTCTATCACTGTGTTTCCCTTGCTTCTGAATATGTATCAGCACAATCCAAACACAATCATTTTAACCATGTTTTGGCTTATCAAATCTATTATATTAATGGCCCTTATATGCCATTGGTAAAAGAATCCTTGATCTGCCATTACTAAAACTCATATCCTTTACATGCCATTGTCTTTTAAATTTTGATCCCCTCTTTGCCACTGACACCACATTTCTTCAGTTTGACTGTTAGTCAACTTTTATAATGCCAACATTGCCCGTCCTCCTCAATTCTCTTCTTCCTCAAGCATAACGCCGCAATCTACCATCGGCCGGCCAACTCCATAACTGTCACCACCGAGCCAGAAATGGCAGACAAGAAGTACTACTATCTGGAGTGGTGTTCGGGGTCCAAGAGACCAAGAGGCGTGCTCGCACACACATGCCGCACGGTGGCGGGCGCAAGCTGCTGCTGCACATCAGTGTGGTACGGCCAATCAAGTGCTTCATGGTGATAGCTCTGCTGTACTCATTTGTTCACTTTCAAACATTGTTTTTGATCATTTGTCTTATTCGAATTTTCTGTGAAAATATAAAACCAATTAAGTCATGCTTAAAGTATATCTACTAATAAAACATATCGTAACAAAATAAATAATATTTTCGTAAATTTTTTGAATAAGACAAACGGTCAAAAGCGATGTCTGAAAGTCAATAACTGCTTATATTTTGAAACGAAGAGAGTACTACGAGAATCGAGTACTTGATAGCAACTCTAGCAATAATTGCGCGGCTTCAATTACAGAAGATGTCAATCAGAATCAAGATGAATCAATTTCTGTTTTCATGTCCCCTCCAAAAAAATTAATACTATTTTCTGGATCACAATGGCAGGCGGATGTGCATGGGATCCTTATTTTTTTTTACCATTGAGTTATTCTTTTGTTATTGCTAGCTTCGAATGATGGATCCACATGCGCGAATATCTTGGTCTTTTCTTCTACACGTAGTAGTTGAATCTCTCTTTAGGTTGCAAAACTGAGAGTAGACTAGCTTTACTTCCGAGGCTGTAAACGTGACTACGTGAGGGCAAAGGGGCTACAATTCCGAGACCATTCCACGGCTCGATTAATTACGACGCGGCCTGCTGTGTGCCTTGGAATTATGAGTATTTGAACGGATTTTTATATGTTGATTGTTTTTACAGCTGAGCCAGTGCCACCATTGATGGTTTCTCCAGCTCCTGTTTTCGCTCTGTTTCTCCAGATCTCGCGACGCATGTGATGTCTTTCTGGAACCAATCTTACTTGATATAATTTTTTTGTGAATAATATAAAATTTCCAGTGATTGATGTATTACTGTGTCTGGGTTTGGTGCACATTATGGGAGCTGATATAAGGTGTCCTGAAGATCATTTTGACGTACTTACTGTTAATATATCAGGCCACCTAGATTTTCTTAGGAAGATACATCCTAGTTTTAGTTTGTTGGGAGATGCCAAATGCCACAGCTTATCTTTAGATTAGTTAAGGTGTCATGTGGATTCGTCAATACATATAGATTCTTTTTTGTTGCGCCTTGACCATAACAAAACTCGACCTGCCGAAGGTAAGACCACTCCCGACGGCATTTTTGCTAAGGAGAAGAGCCTCTCCCGCAGGCCGAGAAAACCTACGAACCCTCTCCCCGATCCTACACAGGGACTCAGCTGGCCGTTATGAGCTTCGGCACAAGTCTTAACCATGTGCTTTGACCCGAAGAGAGCGAAGTGATTTTTTTGCACTGCAGTAAACAATATCATTTCTAGAACTGTTCACTGCAGCGCCTCGTGCCTCAACTGGGAATCGAACCCGGGCCGACAGGAGCTAAGCTCCGGGAGCCCTCTGGCTCTGTCCGTTATGAGCTTCGGCGCAAATCTTAACCATGTGTCCCAGCGTTGGCGCGTCTTCACCATAGATTAGGAGTATATTATGATAAAGGGTACCGAGACACAATGACCCCTTGACAATCCAAGCAGGGGTGGCAGTGGAACATCACATGTTAGCGTGACCTGATGATTAGAATTTTTTTTCTTTTATATTTTTTTTAAAAGAATTACACAGTACAACGTAGACACTCAAAACACGCACGCACACTCACCTTTATGAACACATGTACGCAAACCTTACCTCTATGAGCAGCTCCGAAGGACTGAGCATCCGGTAGATCTGGAGATTCCCGAAGTCACCAAAGACGTCTCGTTGTCGACGGGAACGCCGCTTACCACTTAACGCATGACGCCGGTAAATCCTAGAAAATTCGCTTGCACCTGAAGTCGAACCAAGGATCTCAAAGATGTTACTCGGGTGTCTTAACCACAAGGCCAAGACATCACAAATTTGATTGTTAGAATTTATAGAGAACCATGTCAACTCCTATGGGCCTTCAGGCCCGCGATAGAGGCCCAAAACAAATATTACGCCTCACAAGAGCCCGAGAAGTACTACGACTCCAGTAAGCGTACTTGGCTGCCACTCGAAGGTGGAAGACGTTCTCTCCACACGAGCTGCCGCGCTAGTGCTACGTTTGCGGTCACCAGCTTTCAGTCATTGCGGAAGCTTTCGATATTCACTCTTTTCCTTATAAGCGCCCACATGCGCGAATATCAACTTTTCTCTCATACCTCTTTTAGCGTCGAGATCTTGATGATCTCGGTGCTACCACGACAATTGGTCTTCTCGCTACTACCGGGTCATATTCTTATACTGTCACCAATTCTACCAAACAGCGATGGGGGCTTTAGGAAAGCTTCACAAAATTTCTATATGAGTTAATCAAAGGCAGTATTGTGATATCAGTCTTAAAAAGTAAGAGCTCTTGTAGCTAACAATGCCTGTTAATGAATATTCCTTTAACTGAAGCAAGGAATGTTTTCTCTGTAGTTGCGAACATACAATACAGAATAGCAAATTGTTGATACTACGGATAATATCATTGCCTGTTCGAAACATTTAATCTTAACTCCTCAAATGTGTATAGAGTTACTGGAATTCCGGATCGGCATATTGTCATATAAGCTTGTTCAGATCCTTTTGGTAGCCACACCTTGGTGAATAAGCACTTGCAGTAGATCATAGAAGAAATTGCAGGTGCCAGTCAGAATCCTAAATGTTTGATTGTTGCATATTTAAAATGCACATCCTGAACTATAGTCTATTGTTGCAAAAATGACTTGTAAAGTTGATGCACTCTTTCTTGTAGTGTTAATTATTCTGCCTATCGAGGTCATGAAGTTACGAATCACCAAGTTGGTTCACCGACGGGTGTAATAATTTCAAATGCATTAGTCATAGAAGAAAAAGAAGAAATATACCATAATATACATCTTCTCTGATATTTAGTAACCTTTACAACACTACAATACATGTCTAGGAGCTATATCAAGAAACTAAAATCTCAGTACAGTTTTTCTAATTGATGCCACAATGAGACAAGAAATAACCCATTGTCATAGAAAAAAGAAATTATTGTCTTCTTAGCCTTCTTGCTTGTTGATAAAAAAATGTGTTTATGATTTGTTTGGGCCCACAAAGATTGGACATAACGCAAGCTGGCAGAACTTTAGTGCTGGTTATCTCCTTGTTGCAAACAAACCAATCCAAAGTATGTTCCAGAAGGACCCTTGGCCATTAGAGATGCATGTGTACCCTTTTCCACAATAATTCCATTATCAAGCACAACAATCATGTCACAGTTCTGGATTGTGCTGAGCCTGTGTGCCACCACAACACTTGTCCTACCAAGCATCACTCGGTCCAATGCCTCTTGTACAAGCTTCTCGGAATGGTTGTCGAGTGCGCTTGTAGCCTCATCTAATAACAAGATAGAGGGGTTCTTGAGGATGGCACGAGCAATTGCAATCCGTTGTTTCTGACCTCCTGACAGCTGAACACCCCGCTCGCCGCACCATGTATCATATCCATCCTCGAGGTTTCTAATGAAGTCATGTGCATTGGCAGACCTCACCGCATCCTCAATTTCTGCCTCACTTGCTGTTTCTGTGCCATAAATGATATTTTCTCTTATTGTACCTGCAAATAATATTGGTTCCTGGCTGACCAATCCAATGTGACGTCGTAAGGCTCCCATTGTCATAGCAAAAAGAAATTACTGTCTTCTTAGAGCCTTCTTGCTTGTTGATAAATTTTTTGTTTTTTATTTTCTTAGGCCCTCAAAGATTGGACAGAAAGCAATCTCGCAGAACCTTAGTTCTGGTTAACTCCTTGTTGCAAACTAACCAATCCAAAGTATGTTCCAGAAGGACCCTTGGTCATGAGAGATGCATGCGTACCCTGTTCCACAATAATTCCATTATCAGGGACAGCGATCAGGTCACAGTTCTGGACTGTGCTGAGCCTGTGTGCCACCACGACACTTGTCCTACCGAGCATCACTCGGTCTAATGCCTCTTGTACAACCTTCTCAGAATGGTTATCAAGTGCGCTTGTAGCCTCATCTAATAACAAGATGGAGGGGTTCTTGAGAATGACACGAGCAATTGCAATCCGTTGTTTCTGACCTCCTGACAGCTGAACACCCCGCTCGCCGCACCATGTATCATATCCATCCTCGAGGTTTCTAATGAAGTCATGTGCATTGGCAGACCTCACCGCATCCTCAATTTCTGCCTCACTTGCTGTTTCTGTGCCATAAATGATATTTTCTCTTATTGTACCTGCAAATAATGTTGGTTCTTGGCTGACTAACCCAATGTGACGTCGTAAGGCTTGAAGATTATATGTTTTGATATCTCTACCATCGATCTTCACGACCCCTCGAACTGGATCATAGAATCTCTCAATAAGCCCAACAATGGTTGATTTTCCAGAGCCACTTTGCCCAACAAGGGCCGTTGACTTGTTCCGTTGGATGTTCAATGAGAATCCTATGAATATGATCACATCTGGCCTTGACGGATACACAAAATCAATTCCTTTGATGTCTACTTCACCTTTCAACTTCTCAGGCTTGTAACCTTGAGGGTTGTCGGGGTCAATTTCGGATTCCCTATCAAGCACAGCAAACACTGAAGAGACTGCATCAGCACCCTTAGCGAGGTCTGTTGTCATGCTACCTGCATCTGCAATCACACGCCCTGTGTTTACTAGAATCAAGAATGTTTGGAAGAGTGCCTTGGAAGTAATGTGCTGCTCAGCCATAAGCCTGCCACCATACCAGAGCTCGAGGGCCCAAGTGCATCTCATAAGGCTCATGGAGGTGGCCAGTCCAAGGCCTGCGAACCATGATTGCCGGATGCTTTCCTTGTGTGGTCTGTCTTGTGCCTGGTGAAAGAGGCTTAGTATGCGGTCCTGTGATGAGAAAGCAGTTATGGTACGGAGATTGGTGACAGCCTCAGCAGCTAGCTTGCTACTTTCAGATTGTGATTGTGTTGATTTCTTGGACATGCTCTTTAGTAAGATCCGACGAGCATAAAAGCAAACAATGGTAAGAGGCTGCACTGCTATCATGACAAGACCTAAACGCCAAGCAATTACCAGGCCCATGATGCAGGCTATGATCACTGCAGAAATTGTCTGGATCACCAGAGCCATACGGTCACCCACAAGTGACCTTACCTACAAATATTATGTTTCATTAGGTATATTTTCAGAGGTTTAATATGCTTGAGCTGTGTTCAAGAACTTACAACGTTAGCGTCCTTTGCAAGTTGCGAGCATATGGCACCACTAGAATTCTCATCACGGTCAAACCAACCAATTTCAAAGGTGAGGATTTTTGCAAGCATTTGTTCTCTAACCCTCTTGGTGAGGTATTCTCCCATGACGCCAAAGTTGTAATGTTGCCCAATGTTGATTAAGAATGAGAGGACTGCAAGAGCGACAAAGATGAGTGCATAGGTCCTTGTTCTATCCTTGATCTCGTTGTCATCTGTCAAGAAGTATACTGAGATAATGCTCCCCATGGCATATCCATACGCTGGTTGTATACCTCCAACTACAATTGCACTAAAGCTTCCTATAAGAGCATGCTTCCATTCTGGTGCATTAAGCATAAGTAGCCTTCTGAAGGATGGAACAAGAAGCTTTGTCTTCTCGTTGTTCTCATTATCTCCTGCATCATCCATTGATCGTGCTGAGCTTGACCTGCTAGCTATAGAGAACCTTCTTCTCATACTGTGACTACTAGAGTGCCCCATACCAAATATACTTCTAGTTCCATTAACCTCATCAGCTTCCCCTGAATCCTTGGTCTGTTGAAGGCGGACAAGAGATGAGTAGAGGCCATTAACATTGTCTATCAGCTCATCATGGGACCCCAGCTCCTTGACCTCACCGGACTGCAGGACAACAATAATATCAGCATTTCGGATAGTGGAGAGGCGATGTGCGACAACAATTGTTGTCTGCCCCACAGAGGCAAGGTCAATCGCCTTCTGCACAACACGTTCTGACTCAGAGTCCAGTGCACTGGTGGCTTCATCAAGCAGGAGAATCTTGGGTGACTTCAGGATTGCCCTAGCAATTGCAATCCTTTGCTTTTGTCCTCCAGACATTTGGACACCGCGTTCACCCACCTATTGTTTCAGACATGGTTAGTATTAGAGCGAATAACCGACTTGAAGTTTATTGAAGAAGGAAGAATTGTAGTTCCGAGGCTAGTTTAGACACTATGTTAACAAATTCAAAATAAAGTTGTATCTATTTGCTAGAAGAAAGATAATTGAACGTAAATTACTCCTGCAAAATTTTAGTTCATGTGGGTCTCCTTTTACCATTTCAATATTTCACTGTTACTGTGTTCACTGCGTAGCGGATGAGTGATGACTGTTCAATATTTTTGATAGATTATAATACTTTGCTCCGAGTAATCCCATCGTTTTTTTAGTACTCCCACACAGGTGGCCTGTCTATTGAACCATTTATTCCCCTCAATCAAGTCAATGAAATAAGGTGTTTTCCTGTTATAGTTCCCCAAAAATTTTACAGTAAAAATCCTGTGACAGTTCTCCGATTCATGATTTAAAGTTGGTGCTTTCAAGATTTAGGATTTACATTAGGTAGTTGGAGCATGTTTATTTCATTTTGGTTCCTGCAGCAGTCTGGTCTTCGTTTTTTTCTTTTATACTTCAAATGTAATAGGAGTAGTTGTATTTGGTTTTGGAGCATCTGAGTTGGGGTTGTGTTTTTTTTTTACTTTTGACTTTTTCACCATGGTTGCTTTATTATTTCACTAAATTTTACTATGATGTGGGCCAAAGCACACTAGGAAACCTTGAAAACTACAAAATTCGTTGCACCGCCGCATACTTACTGTTAACATGCAAGAACAGCATAATGTTTTCATTAAATAAAAAGACTTGACAGTGACTTGCAAAGAATAACACCATTGCAAACAGTGCAAGTGCAAGGGCGAAAAAAAATTACCTGCGTGTCGTAGCCGTGCGGCAGCTGGGAGATGAAGCTGTGGGCGTTGGCCGCCTTGGCCGCGGCGATGACCTCCTCCTCCGTGGCGTCCTCTTTGCCGAAGAGTATGTTCTCCCTAATCGACGTTGCAAACAGGGCCGGCTCCTGGCTGACGAGTCCCATCTGCGCCCGCAGCCACTTGAGCCGCAGCCGCCGAATGTCCACGCCGTCGAGGGTCACTTCCCCTTCGGATGGGTCGTAGAATCGCTCAAGGAGAGCGATCACGGTCGACTTCCCGGACCCGCTGCTTCCGACCAGCGCCACGGTGTGCCCAGCGGGCACGCGAAGGTTGAAGCTCACAAAGATGGGGATCTCGGGCCGCGACGGGTAGCAGAACTTCACGTTCCTGAACTCCACCTCGCCGGCGACGCTGGCCAGCTCCTCCCCGGCATGACTCTCTGAGTCGATCTTGGGTACTCGCTGGATCACCTGTTGGACCCTCTCCGCTGCTGCGATCGCCTCCGAGAAGGACTTGGCGTTGGTCATCGCCGATCCCAGAGATCTGTTTGGTTGGTAATGGCGCGTTTATTATCATTTCTAGTCACAACTAGGTGGTCGACTAGTATTAAGAATTTGTATATTTGTATTATATGGAATGTTTATAGCCTTATTATCATTTTTGTAATGATAGAGGTGCACAAATTTATAAAGAGTGAATTGCAGAAAACTACAACTATTTGTGCCAAGGTTTCACAAAACTACAACTTTTGGAACCTATTTCAGAGAAGTATAACTATTTTGACCATATGTTTCAGAAAACTACAACTTTTGTGTCCGG
>LAPY01000497.1:18700-29756 GCA_000970635.1 Eragrostis tef | reverse complement strand
GGCCCGCCCCCGCCGCGGTTGGCCGCAACCTGGAGCGGATCGTCGGGCTGTCGCGCGCCTGGGGCATCCGCGCGCTCACCGCCTTCGTCTGCTCCCAGGAGAACCTGAACCGACCCAAGGCATGACATGTCTCCTCTCCCTCCGATCCGGTAATTCACCTATCGATCTTATTGTAGTAGGCGTGTCGAGATTAACCTGTTGCTTCCTTTTTTTTTCTTCCCTTTGGAACCTTTGTAGGCCGAGGTCGACAGCATGATGGGCTTGTCCGAGTGGTTGATTGGCGACAACGTCGAAAAGTTGTCGAGGTACAATTACAAGATCCATGGCAGTATGACACTGTGACATAGTTATACAGCAGTAGTACAACACGGGTCGTACGTACTACAATTTTTTGGTTTTTTTATCTGTACACAACCCAGGCAGGGGATTCGGCTGCAGGTGATCGGCGACTCCTCCAAGCAGCCAGCGTCTCTGCAAGTCGCCGCAAAGCAAGCCGCGGACGCCACGAGGAACAACTCGGAACTCCACGTGATGCTGGCCATCTGCTACAGCGGGCGATGGGACGTGCTGCAAGCGTGCCGCGCGCTGGCCCGGGATGTGCTGACAAACGAGCTCGGTCCGGACGACATCGACGAGTCCACTGGTCATCAGGACCAGCGGCGAGCTCAGGCTCAGCAACTTCCTGCTGTGGCAGTCGGCCTACTCGGAGCTCTACTTCACCGACACCATGTGGCCCGATTTTGGGGCGGACGAGTACCTGCAGGCCCTGCGCTCCTTCCAGAGCAGAGACCGCCGATTCGGGCAACAGAGACTCTAGCTAGCTAGGCTCAAGGTCACAAATAGATGTCGAAAATGACTCTTTAAATGGTAACTAGTCTCTACTTACTGAATAAGCTTAATTAAAGTGGGACGTCATTGTAAGATTTCAGACCTTTACCATTCGAATTCATGTCGAATTCATCAAATTTGAATTGAGTTCCGGTCGAATTCAAAAGTCTTATATAGGCCGAATTGACCCTAAGCACAAAGCAGTGCGAGTTCCAGTGGTAAACCCATTTGCTCGTATCAGGGCAACCAAGGTATGAAATCGCACCCGAAGCTATCTTTTCTCCTTTTTAGTTTTTTTCGGGAGAAATGGGTGAGGCTGACATGAGCTGTACCTTCTCGACAAAGGCAGACCTAGGCCGAGCCAAAATGGGTTATATTTTTTGATATTTGATCCATTCAAATGGTGTTACTAGTTCTAAAAAACAAATTTGTGTTACTATTATTTTTTTTCAAAGCTATCTTTACAATATATGAGGAAATAAAAAACTGAAAAACCAAGAAGGTATTATTGGCAGATTTTTTTTGAAAAATTGATTTCTAGGAATACATCACAATTTTGATTTTGGAGGTTTAAGTCCACTTAATTTGTTTAACTATTTTATTTTTAAAACTAGCTCTAGAATATAGAAGGAAACAAACAAAATAAATAAAAAACAAGAAGGTTTTCTAGAAATGATATACGAAATTATTTGTAATTTACATGTTATTATTGGCTAATTATGGGTCACTTCACATCAAGGAATCATGTAGGAACAACATAACCGCTGCCGGAATTCCAAAATCAGATAGTTATTGCAAAATATAAATTACCATATAGCTGCTTTCATGAACTGCAGGAAACATATTGTTTCTAAATAGTAAAATCACCTTATTTTACAGAAAATTGTAGTTAACAAAGCAGCACGATCTCAGGTTCTTCAGATGATGACCCTGCAGATAGATTGTGGGACAAAGCAGCACTGTTCTTGATAACAATGCACGAATAGCTCTTGATCAAAGAAGCACCGTATCAAATCCAACAGAGCAGCACTCTCTCGAGCATGACAAGATAATTACTGATAGTTCAGAAATTCCAAGTAAATTATCAAATAATTTACAGAATAAAAGTGCAAAGGTAGATGGCCAAGATGCTTGAACGCGCAGGGATACTCTAAAGTGCAAAAATCCGTAGAGTGCAAATCGTGCATCCAAATGAAAAACCGATTTCACCATGTGTTTCTCGTGACGAGATCTTCGAAACTAGACCCCACTTGAGTATGTTTTAACAAAAAAAAGGCATTAGAAAAGTTACTGCAAATGTTTTCTTTGGTCGGCAAACTTTTTGATTTGTTCCTCCAACTTTTTCATAATTTGTTCATCCAACTTTTTCAATTGATGCTCCAACATTTCTATTTAGTTGTCTAATTTTTTTTATTTATTTTGTTCAACTTTCTTCGTTTATTGCTTAACATTTTCGTTTGTTGTACAACTTTTTCATTTGTTGCTCCAATTTTTTGATTCGTCAAGTGAGGTTTAGTTTTGAACATTTCGTTGCAACGAACACAACGGTGCAATCAGTTTGGAATTAGGAAATTCCGTTTTGAAGTTATGTTTTGTTTAAAAAAAGACGATGAAACTTGTTGGGGCTGGTGGGGCCAACAGCTGCAGCGCGCCCCACGTGCTCCGCGCTGGTTGTTACTTGTGGAGTATTAGGCAGGTGGTCTAAGAGGGATTTGTCGACTGCAAAAAACAATACTTGCGGTTGACCACAGGCTAGACGTCCCCCACACGCACAAATCTGAAGTAATGAAAGCGGTGTTTCAATGAAACAAGCACTGGAATTAAATCCATGGGAAGTCTTGCTAAGTAAATATACATTTTCACGACTGAAGCACATCTCCATACAATGTTTTAAGTGCTGTTCCCCGTAGGATCCAACAACTTATTAGGTTTGGCGAGGACCCGAGTTGTCTCTCGTGATAAACTTATTACAATGCGACATATACTTGACCTTGTACAAACACTGGCTCATGCAAATATACACCGCCATTAGGGATAGTCTCAACTTGAGCTTTTTTAGGTGGTCATTGCAAAGCTTAGTCACATCGGGAACTATTTCCTTTTGAATTTGAATGGGAGCGATAAATCTTCAGATGGCGAAAGAAGAATCCACGGATTGAACACCCTCATCCCAACATGCTGGCTGTCCACCAACAATTTTTGTGTCAATGGAATTGTTCAGAAAGTCCTTTACAACCAAACAGGTGCCATTACATAATCCGTTGTGTGGATCGACATTCCAAAGCAAGATAAGAGGACAATTTATCTCGATCTTTAGCTCATTTGGAGGCAGGCCATTCAGCGTAAGCGAGTTGAGAAAATCAATGGTGTAATTATTGGTTGAGGCATCCTCCACCATATCAGAGTTGTAAAATACCTTAGCGGAGGGCCAGGAAACATATCAATCATCTTGGAGTTGAGAATGTGAACATACCCATTATTCGTTGATAGAATGGCATGAGAGCTGATATAAGCAGCGTCCGTGACATTAGCCAGGGAATACGCTTTTGATAAGATCACTGAAACAATTCTCTTCTGAGTAATCAATATCAATCTCCCCGGGAAGATGAACATAATCATTCAATTGACTCTTCAATACCGTCACAATTCTAAGAAGATATTGTGCGAACCACGAGTCTGATTGTGTCCTCATGTTCTGAGTGAGCTTGATCTTGTGAATCATGTCCCAAATGTAGGACCTCTGCAAGGTAGCATTGGTGATCTGCACTCTAGTAGAACCACAGGAAGAACTTTTCTTAAATCTCCACAATAGATCATTATTATGTTCAGATGCCACCGCGTGCAGAATGTCAAGCCCCTAACAAAATATACAAGAGCAAAAATAAAAAGCAATTTAGGCACAACTCATTATAACATTCAGCCGGGTGAGAGAGACTGTTAGCCAAGGCTTACCTATATATGTAGATTGTTCACTGTCCAAGCCATAGAAGCAGAGCAGACACGACTTGTTGATGCGGGATGTGTTCAGTTGTATCTATCTTCGTTGCAATGCACGTCAGTTGCCACAGCCATCACAATATAGGTGATGGTGTTGATTATCCTGTGGGCGAAGTGGAGGTACGACAAGGCTGACATGAAAATATGCTTTGAATTTGTATATTTATTATGAAGTTTCGATGCCAACGATGAGAAATAGCATTCAAAGTGTATTCCTTATCATCGACATTGAAACTCCATAATAGCGATGCAATTTTGATTTAGGAAGCGAACTCTTTGGAGGAGCACATCATTCTGCGGCTTTGAATTGGATTTCGAAGGAGCACAATGCTTCTATTTATAGGCGGAAGGAAGAATACTGCCAACTTCTCATACTGCGTAACGAAGCTAACGACTTTTGTCTGTTTTGCTTTGGCAAAACAGAACGAGTTTTTTCTTAGGTCTTCAAAAAGTATCATTTCATTTGGGGATTGGTGACGGATTTTATGATCTTTTTGAGTCGTGAAGATTCCTTAGTTGAGTGAACGTGTTCTGCAATAAGAAAAGTAGCACACGATGTTGTGCACGCAACTCTGGCGCTCTTCTTGTCCTGTTTCCAGCATGATAGTTGTCATCTTGTGCGAAGCATGATGTCTTACACCACATAAGTGATCTCAAGGGTGTACATCGCATGGTCCTTGGAGGCACGGACCTCCTGGTACATGTGAATAACCATAAATGTAATTGTAAGTATCGATAATAAAAGGTAATTTGTTCATAAAAGGATACACTTTACTTTAGAGTTTGTGGAATTTCTACGTCCCATATACATACCGACCAATTGATGGTGCGTGATTTGTGGTGACAGCTCAAAAGAACCAATAGAGTTCAAATGAGTCCCAAGCAACATCGATAATTAGGCAAGAATCCTATAGTGTCCTGCAATGTGCTTGTTATGATCTGTGGTTTGTCGGGGAGGAGCAAGGCAACACAAGCATGTAAGATGGATGAATCTAGCTTTCATAGGCAGTGTTCAGATTATATTCAGATGACTCCGCGTGCAGAACGCCAAGCCCCTGCGAGACGACCAAAATATACACGAGCAGAAATAAGAAGCCATTTAGGCGAAACTCATTATAACATTTAGTCGGGTGATAGGGACAGTTAGTGATCAAGGCTTACCCATCTATGTGGATTGTGTCACTGACCACCGTTGTAATGATATAGATGCAGGTGATGATGATCCATTGGGAAATGTGGTGGTACAACAACGCAGGCATGGATATATGCTTCAAAATCGCATACTTGTTATGGAGTTCTGATGCCGACGACGAGATAAAATATTCAATGTGTATTTCTTTTCGTCGACATCGGAACTCTATAATAGATATGCAATTTTGATTCGGAAGAGAACTCATTGGAGTAGCTCAACATTATGTGGCTTCGTACTTGATTTGGAAGGAGCACAATGCGTCTATATATAGGCGGGAGGAAGAATACTGCCAACTTCTCAGACGTGTAAAGAAGCTAACGGCTTTTGTCTTTTTTTGTTGTAAATATTGGTGGAACTGAACGGATTTTGTCTTACGTCTAACAATAAGTTTTGTTTCAAGCGGGAAATGGTGATGGCTTTTCTGATCTGTCTGAGCTGTGAAGGTTCCCCGGTTCAGTGAATGTGCGCTGCAAGAAGAAAAGTAACACACGGTGTCATGCACAACATTCCAGGCGCAGCTAGCTTCTAGCAAAGTTTGTTTCACTCTTGTCTCGTCTCCAGCATGATGGTTCTCATCTAGTGGGAATCATAATGTGTGACACCACATAAGTGATCTCGAAGGCACGGACTACCTGGTACATGTGAATAATCTGGATGATCGTCGAGTAATGCCATGCTTCTCAGACATGGAAAGCATCTAATATCTAAGACGGAACAAATGCCGAAAGGCACCAGCTGCATGTACCCAATATATAGTAGACATGTTGAGTTGCTTAATTGAAATAATTGATCTAAGTTTATGAAAGAAGATGTTCACTGTGTGGCCCCTCGAGCGGACACCAAGAAGTAATCGATCATGGCACTCGGTAGAAGGCAATGTATTCAATCGTGGTGAAGTACGAAGGAAGAAGATGAAGTAATCAATATGTGAGAAATCACACCTTGCGCTCCCCAAACACCTGATCGCCCATACTTTGTGCACATAGAAGAATGATATGTGGATGCAGAAGCATAGCAATAGCTAGGCAAGAATCCTATAGTGTCCTGCAATGTGCTTGTTATGATCTGTGGTTTGTCGGGGAGGAGCAAGGCAACACAAGCATGTAAGATGGATGAATCTAGCTTTCATAGGCAGTGTTCAGATTATATTCAGATGACTCCGCGTGCAGAACGCCAAGCCCCTGCGAGACGACCAAAATATACACGAGCAGAAATAAGAAGCCATTTAGGCGAAACTCATTATAACATTTAGTCGGGTGATAGGGACAGTTAGTGATCAAGGCTTACCCATCTATGTGGATTGTGTCACTGACCACCGTTGTAATGATATAGATGCAGGTGATGATGATCCATTGGGAAATGTGGTGGTACAACAACGCAGGCATGGATATATGCTTCAAAATCGCATACTTGTTATGGAGTTCTGATGCCGACGACGAGATAAAATATTCAATGTGTATTTCTTTTCGTCGACATCGGAACTCTATAATAGATATGCAATTTTGATTCGGAAGAGAACTCATTGGAGTAGCTCAACATTATGTGGCTTCGTACTTGATTTGGAAGGAGCACAATGCGTCTATATATAGGCGGGAGGAAGAATACTGCCAACTTCTCAGACGTGTAAAGAAGCTAACGGCTTTTGTCTTTTTTTGTTGTAAATATTGGTGGAACTGAACGGATTTTGTCTTACGTCTAACAATAAGTTTTGTTTCAAGCGGGAAATGGTGATGGCTTTTCTGATCTGTCTGAGCTGTGAAGGTTCCCCGGTTCAGTGAATGTGCGCTGCAAGAAGAAAAGTAACACACGGTGTCATGCACAACATTCCAGGCGCAGCTAGCTTCTAGCAAAGTTTGTTTCACTCTTGTCTCGTCTCCAGCATGATGGTTCTCATCTAGTGGGAATCATAATGTGTGACACCACATAAGTGATCTCGAAGGCACGGACTACCTGGTACATGTGAATAATCTGGATGATCGTCGAGTAATGCCATGCTTCTCAGACATGGAAAGCATCTAATATCTAAGACGGAACAAATGCCGAAAGGCACCAGCTGCATGTACCCAATATATAGTAGACATGTTGAGTTGCTTAATTGAAATAATTGATCTAAGTTTATGAAAGAAGATGTTCACTGTGTGGCCCCTCGAGCGGACACCAAGAAGTAATCGATCATGGCACTCGGTAGAAGGCAATGTATTCAATCGTGGTGAAGTACGAAGGAAGAAGATGAAGTAATCAATATGTGAGAAATCACACCTTGCGCTCCCCAAACACCTGATCGCCCATACTTTGTGCACATAGAAGAATGATATGTGGATGCAGAAGCACAACAATTGTAGAAGTATTTGGAGGTGTTTTCACATATAT
Source organism: Eragrostis tef (assembly GCA_000970635.1). NCBI lineage: Eukaryota > Viridiplantae > Streptophyta > Magnoliopsida > Poales > Poaceae > Eragrostis > Eragrostis tef. Next base: position 22,369 of record LAPY01000497.1, on the reverse strand, counting down.
GAGCTCAACTCCTTCATGCTACAAGTATTATGTTGTGGAGTAGAAGTAAACAGGAGGATTCATATAAGAGTAATGCATGACAACATATGAGTTACTTGTGCTAGTAACTTGCAGACCACCATTACGATCATTATTCACACCATTAGCTGGTGGCTATTGATAGCAATGGGTTAAGTGGAGGTTTGGCTCTATTTTGGCATGAGAAAATGGAGGTGGAATTATTGTCGCAATTTGAGCGCCACTTTGATGTCAAAGTTCTTCGTGCACATAGAAGAATGATATGTGGATGCAGAAGCACAACAATTGTAGAAGTATTTGGAGGTGTTTTCACATATATGAGCTCAACTCCTTCATGCTACAAGTATTATGTTGTGGAGTAGAAGTAAACAGGAGGATTCATATAAGAGTAATGCATGACAAGATATGAGTTACTTGTGCTAGTAACTTGTAGACCACCATTACGATCATTATTCACACCATTAGCTGGCGGCTATTGATAGCAATGGGTTAAGTGGAGGTTTGGCTCTATTTTGGCATGAGAAAATGGAGGTGGAATTATTGTCGCAATTTGAGCGCCACTTTGATGTCAAAGTTAGAACAGAAGCCGGGGCTGGGCAGTGGAGAGCTACTTTTGTGTATGGCGAGCCAAGAGTTGAAAATCGCCAAAGCATGTGGGATAAGCTAATGTCAATGAAGAATAACTCTCAGCTTCCATGGGCAGTCATGGGTGATTTTAATGAAGACCTTTGGCAATTTGAGCATTTTTAGCCTGCTTACGACCAGAGCGACAATTGGAAGCATTTCGAGATGCACTGTCTGTATGTGGATTGAATGATCTAGGGTTTGAAGGGTTACCCTTTACTTATGATAACGGGCAGGAAGGAAATGCTAATGTACGGACGAGACTGGGCCGTGTGGTCGCAAATGACAACTGGCGGGATATGTTTGGGGATGCCAATGTGAAACACCTAGTGAAAGCACGTTCTGATCACTGCCCTGTGTTACTTGAGATTGTGAAGGAGGATGTGAGAGAAAGAAGTGGAGGTGGTCTATGGTATGAGATAATGTGGGAAAGGCATGCTGATTTGTCCCAGGAGATTGCCAAAGCTTGGGAAGGCAGGAGAAATATTTCCAATCTGGGTGACGTCAATGAAGCTCTGAAGAATGTGTTGATATCGCTAAAAAGCTGGAGCAGAACTGAATTTGGGGCCGTTACAAAGCAAATCGCTGAGCTTCATGAGAAGTTGTCAGAATTGAGAGGTCGGGATCAACGAGCTCCTAGAGATGAGCTGCGTGCGACACTCGACAAATTAAATGAGCTCCTGTATAGAGAGGAAATGATGTGGCTTCAGTGGTCAAGAATTAATTAGTTGAAAGAAGGGGATCGTAACACCAATTTTTCCCATAGGAAAGCTGCATGGCGAGCTCAGAAAAATAGGATCAAGAAGTTGAAGGACAGTGAGGGCAATGTGTTCACAAAGAAGGAGAAGATGCACAAGCTCGCGACTGACTTTATTGAGACTCTATATGACCGTGATCCGGCTGTACAACCTGACCATGGACTGGATGACGTTCAAGTGTCAATCACGGCTGCTATGAATGAGTGTCTCTGTAGAGAATTTACAGAGGAGGAAATCAGCAACGCCCTATTTCAAATAGGCTCGGTCAAGGCTCCGGGGCCAGATGGCTTGCCAGGCTGGTTCTATCAACGAAACTAGGAATTACTGAAGCGTGACGTAGTAGTGGCTGTGAAGGAATTTTTCAGATCAGCCGTAATGCTCCCTAGAGTAAATGACACCACCATTGTGCTAATCCTCAGGAAACCTCAAGCAATGGAGTTGAAGGATTATAGGTCCTTGGGCTTGAGGTTTTCCAGGATGTGGTGAGTGAAAATGTTTTGTTGATTGGAGTGAGAGGACCCATAATCCTTCAACTTGACACGCAAGATGTTTCGTTGATTGGAGCGAGAGATACATCTCATGTGCAGGGAAGGAAGCTTTGATAAAGTCCGTAGCATAGGCGATCCCCTCTTACATTATGGGTGTGTTCAAACTGACCGGGGGCTTATGTGAGGAATTGACACGCAAGATCAAATGATACTGGTGGGGTGCGGAGGACGGCAAGAGGCGAACACATTGGTGTGCATGGGACCGTATGTTGAGGAGCAAGAATGTAGGAGGTATGGGCTTTAGAGACTTGAAGATTATGAATCAAGCTCTGTTAGGACGCCAAGCTTGGCGTCTAATTCAGTTCCCGAACAGCTTATGTGCACGGTTGTTGAAGGCAAGATACTTTCCTAATGGGAGTTTTTTCTGGTAATGCGTCACCCACCTGGCGGGCGATCGAGCATGGCCTTGCACTAGTGAAGCAAGGAACTATTTGGCGTATTAGAACCAGTGACAGTGTCAAAATATGGAGGGATAATCGGATTCCTAATGATTATCTGCTGACTGTCATGGGCAAAATGAGAAGAAAAGGATATAAATGGGAGTCGGAGCTAATTGACCAGGTCACAGGACAGTGGAATGATGATTTGGTTAATGAAATATTCTATCCTCCTGATGCTGAAAAGATTTTGAAGATGCAACTGCCTAGTAGAAGGTCAGATGATTTTATTGCTTGGCACTATGAAAGAAGTGGTATTTATTCAGTCAAGAGTGCTTATAAACTAGGCTTTCGTATGGAGTATGGAGATGCTGGTGGCGCGTCCAGTTCAAGGCCTGATGGCTCAAGGCCTTTCTGGAACTTCATTTGGATGTCGTCTGTCCCACAAAAAATTCAACACTTCGCGTGGAAGGTTGCTAGCACGACTCTGCCCGCCAAGGTAAATAAGTTGGCAAGGAAACAGGAGGTTATCGGAAACTAATATGGATGATGGATCGAACAGCTGGACCGAACATGGTTGATGGATCGAACAGCTGGACCTGTGCCGCCGATATTGATGCCTGCTCCTCCGACTAGTCCTGTCACCGCTCCATCTCCGGCACCGGGTCCTATCGCCGCTCCATCTTCGGCTCCGAGTCCTGTCGCTGCTCCATCGCCGGGTATGTAATCCCTCCCGGGAACAAGTCTCGTCCATTGGTTTGATCTGTGTTGGCTAAACCAAAGATTATTATGTTGTACTTCGTCTTCTGATTGCATCTTGCATTGCTCTGCAGCTCCATCGCCGTACAATTAGATTCAAGTTAGCTAAGGTGTCCTGAAGTGAAGAAGATCAACAAGATCCTTTGACGTCGTATATTTCCCCAACTAGCTAGTGTGTAATATGGCATATGCCACAAGTTAATTTGTGTCAGTGTCAGTTAATTTAAGATGTCGTCTGTCGAATTCTACGTTTTTATGTATGCAGTGAAATTGAAGTGCGTACGTATCATAACAGAGCCCAGCTATCTTCTCTGAGTAAAAGATACATAAAAACTACACAAAAGTTGTTAAGATCGCAGCAAAATATCCCATTTAGTGCAATCTTAACAACTTTTGTGTTTAAGTTATTTTTATCTAAACACGACACCACCACCCAATAAAACGATTAAACTACATTCGGCTACCTCTCGACCTACGCATATCCATCTAAAAGACGATGGCCAACACAAAGTACTTCCTCATCGCGTCGCTCGTCGCGTTCGCCGTGGTGGCCGCGCCATCGGCCGCAGTCGACAAAGCCGATCA
>LAPY01000497.1:7322-18099 GCA_000970635.1 Eragrostis tef | reverse complement strand
CCAGCCGAAGATCCGCTGCGATTGACATGGCTCCTGTCACCGGATTTCCCCTGCCTGCCGCTACCGTTCATTCCACAAATCGTGCTAAATCTCTGCCACGTCCTCTTCCCGCCCTCGCCGTCGCCGGAGTCGACGTTGTGCCGGCCGACGCTGCTGTCGCTGATGCCGTGCGCCGGCTTCCTCACCGACGACAACGTCTCGCCGGCGGCTCCAAGCGCCGCCTGCTGCGACGGCGTCGGTCTCTTCTTCACCGACACGAAGAGGCCGCCGTTCTGCGTCTGCCACGTCGTGAACGGCGACGTCGGCCAGCTCTTCGGCGCGCCCGTGAACGCCACGCGCGCGGCGTCCCTCTTCCCGGACTGCAAGTACGGCTTACGATTCGACACGCTGACCGAGGTCTGCAAGAGGAACAGTAAGTCATATATATATAGATAATTAAGGCCTTTGTTTCATTATGGACTTTAATATGCTTTGAAGAAGACTAATCTTCTGGCGTTGAGCAGGTGACAACGTGCCACCAATGGACCGTCCGAGACCTCCGCCACCCGTGACAAGAAAAATTGAGGCGCCACCGCAAACACCATAGGATACGTTTTTTTTTATTTTGGTTCCAACAACTTATTAGCACAGAGAAATTCGTTTTGCAGTTGATCAATATGGTTCTGTCATAAGGACCATGTAAGTTGCCTCAACTTGTTTCTCTGCTCTGTTCTCGTCATAGCTGTGTGGATTAGGGACGAGTTACAACCTCATGCTTGAGTAGGAAGTCAGATGTATGCACACGCCTTCTCCTAGGCCCATTTTCACGGGGCTATCCGTCTTTTATATGATGAGATGGTCATCTGAATTCGGAAACCTTAAACGAAAGTTGTAATATAATATCCGATGACATGGTACAATTAAGGAAGAAGATGAAGTAATCGATCAACGAGGAGTCACGCCTTGCACTCCTTAAGAACCTGATTGCCCACCTATCCGTGTAGATGTCGTATCGTAGCTCCATAGGGCTGCTCTCCCATATATACTTGGTGTGCGTAGAAGAATGAGATGGCAATGCACAAGAACAACAATAGCAGAAGAAAAATTGGAGGTGTTTTCACGAATATGAGCTCGACTCCTTCATGCCACAAGTATAATATTGTGTAGTAGAAGTAAACAGGAGGACTAAAAGCGGAACAATGCAGACCATTACAGTCATTATGTTTATTAATCCATATATTAATTGTCCACCAAAATGCAACACCATGTCGTGCTCCAAATGTTCTTGTTCCACACCAAAAGCGGAACAATACATTTATTGTAATTGCATGAACTATTTGTGAGGTCTAGCACATGAATTCGACAAAATGTTGACAATCGGACATTTGAAAGGATAAAATAATGTCTTAGCATATTTATCAAAGAGTTATGAAAAAACAGAGGCAATTAGAATAAAATTACTGCATAACCAAATATGCCAACAACCAAAAATAGTATCCTTTTAGCAAATGACAGCTTTATTCAACATATATTCCAAGCCTTTTTACTCCTTAATTAAATGTTATCAGACTAGTGAACATTCTAGCATTTCATCCATTAGCTGGCTTGTAGAACACAAATCTTGGTTGAAAAAGAAACATAGCCTAGCGAAAAGATTGTAGCTTGCCAGGTCAAATCCAAGATGATAAGCAGCTACATTACATATCTGCATACCAATTACCAACACAAAATAGAAAAAGATCTTCACTTTTGGTTATATATGTTTGTGATGGAGGAAAACAATGGCATTTACTTTTGGTCGGAAAACCTCATAATTAGTCAGCTTAGTTGACTCATGAGATGGTTGATGGATGGTTATGTTGTCTTTCTTCTCCAATGCATTAGCATCACATTGTTAACTGAATAATAATCCAGGAAATATTTTTTGTGTTTTATGAAAGAGAGCAATTGGCAAATTGTACCCCTATTCAAAGTTTGACAGATAAAATATATAGTATGTTGTTCCTTAGTGATGCATACAGATGAGTGGGAATATGGTTTGTTGCCTCACCATTGGGGTGAATCACAACGAAGGTCTGTTGAAAAAAAAGGAGCAGTCATAACTGCAAGTAAGATTTCACAGCTACATATTTACCATCTGTTAAAAAAAATAGAAAGAGTAAATCGAACAAAAGAAATCTCAGCTAGCTCAAGTGTTGTAAATAGGTTTTCTAGCTGAATAATGCAGGCTCATAAAAGTCGTAGCAGGCAGCGTTGAGTCATTGCGTGACTTCTGAGACTTCTCATGGTGGATGGATATCCACAGGCTTCATCGTGCGGAAACGCCTGTGCTCAGATGCGTGGCTGCGAGGATGGCAATGCAGTTCTCTTCCAGATACATCAATCATCGGCATCGTTGGAAAGAAGCTGGTGTTACGGGTAGTAGGACGGAAAATATTTCCATTTGTATTGGACATCACAATCAATATGGAGGCAGTAACGGAAGACACCACTGCATGACTGACGGTTCTTGCATTATATGTGGCGCGAGGCCCGGTTCAGTTTCTGCTGGTGGCAGTTTCGATCAACAGGAAACTGAAATCAATTGATTGAGGAAGATGGGAGTCAACTTGACAGATGTGGTGAGCTATCGCTGACTATTGAGCTTCGAGGGAGAAGAAACGAAAGGACAGGATGAGGCGATTTGCTGAGATTGGACAGTCCAAATTAGGAGGGTGACATGGCTGCACCAGAGAAGAGAAAAATAGCATGTAATGACCCGTAGTGGGTATGGCATTGATAGATATTGTTATTATAGATAATAAATATCGTTATATAGTAAGTATTAATTTGGAAATATAAGTAGCAGTTATTTGAAGTGCATAAATGCATTTGTAGCATTTTATAGTAGTGGTTGACTGGTTGGTACTACTACGTCATGCCAATTAAGCACTAGAGTAGGTGGCTGTACTACTAATGTATAGCGTTAATATATAAATAAGTAGCCATTAAAAGCACTTCATGCCGAGCACTATATATATCCATCTTCGGGGCACATACATTCGCACCCAAACCAGCAAGCCCCATCCAGGATCTAGCAGGAGAGATCGATGTCGACGCTATCCAAGAGCATCGTCGCCCTGTTCCTCGCCTTCACTCTGGCCGCCACCACGGTGCAGCCCTCCGACGCCATCAGGGTCCTGCAGGCCACGTCCACGAACGCCGATGCAGTGGCCAAGCCGACTGGTGAGCAGCAGTTGACCATCGGCTTCCCCTTCCCGCCAATTTTCCCATTTCCCGGTGCTCCCGGCTTCCCCTTCCCATCGTTCCCGCCACTCTTCCCACTGCCCGGCGCGCCGGGGTTGCCGCTCTTCCCGCCACTTCCCCCATTCCCTGGCTTCCCACGTCCTGGCACGCCCCTTCCCCCAATCCCTGGCTTCCCACCGCCAAGCTCACCAAGGTTGTCAGCCCAGAGCACCACGTCGCCATCGTCATCGACGGGGTTGATGCATGGTACAGCGGCGGGACCAGTACTACTGCCTCCATCGTCGAGTCCTGCCGCCGCTCCATCTCCGGGTAATTAAGTAAGTGTTCCTTGCACCTCGTTGGTTTTTTTTTTTTGATCCCAGTTGTGCTAAACCAAAAAGATTGTTATTATATACGTTTCTGCTTTGGGTTCTGATTAATTCCATCCTGCATTGTTCTGCAGCTCCGTCGCCGTGCAAGTAGTTGGAGTTAGCGAAGTTGCCCCCCCTGAAGAAGATGAACAAGATCCTTAGTAGTGTGTAAGATGGCATTATGATGTCCTCGAAAAATAATAGTACGGCATATGAGATAAGTTGTCTCAGTTAAGTTGGAATGTCATGGGTCGTTTACCAGAGTCGAGATTCTACGTTTGTGGTGCTAGATGAATTTTAGTGAAAATTTTAAGTGCAGTATCCCAACAGAGGCCAGCGATCTCCGAGTAAAAGATTGGTAACAACCTAATCTCGACAGATAAATAATACCAAGCCAATAAGTTTTGTTGTTTTCAAGTTGTTTTATCTGAACACGACGCCACCCAATAAAATAAAACCATTTTAAGCTACTTTCGGGCACCACACACAACCTACGCTTCCTGATCGCCTCGCTCGTCGCGTTCGCCGTGGTGGCGGCGCCATCAGCCGAAGTCGACAGAGCCGATCAAGAAGCGGTGGGGAAGATACAACTAGTCACGCCAGCACCTTCGCCGGCCGAAGATCCGCTGCAACTGACATGGCCCATGCCTGCCATTCCCTCCACAAATCGTCCTAGATCTCTGCCACGTTCTCTTCCCACCATCGCCCGCCCGCCGTCGTGCCGGCCACTGATGCCGTGCGCCGGCTTCCTCACCGACGCCAACGTCTCGCCGACGCCTCCAATTAAGCGCTGTCTGCTGCGACGGCGTCGGCCTGTTCTTCACTGACAAGTAACGGCCGCCGTTTTGCATCTACCGCGTCGTGAACGGGGACATTATGGCCGGCTTTTCGGCGCGCCCGTTAACGTCACACGCACGGCCTCCCTCATGCCGGACTGCAAATACGGCATACGTTTCGACACATTGACCGAGGTTTGCAACAGGAACAGTAAGTCATACATCAGCCTTTGTTTCACTATATAAGAACCAACAGACAAGAGATTTTAATATGCTTGGAAAGAAGACGTAATAATCTTCTGGCGTTGAGCAGGTGACAACGTGCCACCAATGGACCGTCCGAGACCCCGGCCACCTGTGACCTGTCACAAGAAAAATTAAGGCGCCACCGCAAACACCATAGGATACTTTTTTTTGGTTCCAACAACATTTTAGCACAGCGGAAATTCGTTTTGCAGTTGATCAATAGTTCTGTCTTAAGGGCCTTGGATCACGGATTCATTAGTTTTGTGGAGTGTATCTCAGCTCTGTTGTCGTCATAGCTGTGTATTGGGGATGAGTACGTTACAACCTCATGCACAGTCATGCATGCTTGGGTAGGAAGTGATATGCACACGCATACGCACATTTTCACTGGGCTATCCGTCTTTCATATGATGGGATATTCATTTGAATTCTGAAACCGTAAAGGAAAGTTTGTAGTACCCGATGAGATCTACAATTATTTAATTGATAATTTTATTTTTTTCAAGCCTGCGACATGTACAAGTAATAGTTCAAAGATCAGGTGGCTTGAAAAAAATTGAATACATATGTTACTACTATCATCAGCATTGTAAAATTGTATAACTGTCACAAAGGCCGGGCTCTCATTGAAACCATTAAAAAGTCAGCTTTACTCTGTTTCGGGTGACTGAAAGCTGGCTTTAACTCACGCCATGTGTGCTCCGTCTCAAGTAGTGCATCTGATCAAATCCCGATTCAATTTTTGTCATTAGATCTCAATGAAACGGTTGTGCTCATCGATTCAAAGAGCCTCTTGTTTTCAGTCGCCTGAAAATTAGTCTGGCCCAAAATCACTTCATAAGAGTTTTTTTTTGAAAGGAAAACTTCATAAGAGTTAGTGTACAAAGGTTATCGAGTCGAACAAACTCAGGAACAAAGCTGGGAACGATCAGTTCCAGTCACACCAAGGTTGCGCATATTCTAGTCGTTACAATCATGCAAAGACCATGCACATTTCACCGTGGGGGAAGATTGGTTCCTATCACACAAAGACGGTGAGGACTATATAATTTCCATTTTCCCTTTCTGATAGTACACTACACAGTTAGTATTCGATCCTTTATGTTAAGCTCCGTCTGTTACGATCTGGTCGCGTGCTGTGCTACACGGCCTACCACCAGCAGTTACATGGTTGTACAAGATGATGTCTTGAAATTAGGTAGTGGCACACTTGTCCTGTACTAGTGTGTTTAACGGAACACGACGTACTCTGTCCTATAAATTGGTCGCCTGGCTGTGCTTCAAGCCCCACACCAAGCAAGCAACGCAACCCGAGTCCTGCACCGATTCACAAGATGGCACCGTCCAGCAACTCCGTCGTCCTGACCGCTGCTCTGCTCGTCGCCTTCGCCATTGCCGCGTCCACCCTGCAGCCATCCGCGGCGACCAGAGTTCACGAAGGAGGAGCAGCAGCAGCCAAGAAGGCCGCGACGGCGAAGGCTGCGTACAAGGAAGTAGCCGCCGAAGCAACGTTGATAACCTTCGCCGACCAACCCCCGATCGGCGGCGGCGGCGGCTCCACGGCGGCGGCGCAGCCGACGGAGTGCCGGCCGCTGCTGCTGGGGATGATGCCGTGCGCCGGGTTCCTCACCAACCCCAGGGTGCCGGTACCGGGACTGACCTGCTGCGACGGCTTCAACGCCATGTTCGCGGCCAACACCATCACCTGCATGTGCCACGTCGTCAACGGCGACATCAACAGCCTCCTGCCGGCGCCGATGCAGAACGCGCGCATGATGCGCCTCTTCCCGATCTGCGGCCACAACATACGCGTCGACCGGTTTGCCGCCGCGTGCCGCGCGAGTAAGTCACACACACAAAAAAGCCTTCTGCATTGTGATTTGTGAACCACTATCTACATAATAAGTTGCTGAATATATATATGCTGTACACTAACTGATGAAGGAGACTGACATGTAAAGTGTTTCTGTTGTGCTCAACAGCTATCGTGCCACCAATCGACGCTCCGATTCCTCCACCGACGCCGCCATCCCCTCCGCCACCATCCTCTCCAGCGCCGGCCGCTCCGGTACCGCCAACCCCTCCGTTGCCGACCCCGCCCACACCACCAGGTCCATCATCCCGTGGGATGGAATTCGCAGCGTAACCGCAGGCACCATCGGGTTTGTATTTTTTCTCTTTCACTTCAGTGACTCCTTCTACAGCTAGCTAGTGAATTGCATCGACATTATGTGAGCACTGAGCAGTATATTGACTTCTTTTTATATTCTGATCAACTGTGCACATCTGGTTATGTTGTTTGCAGCATGATGATCGTCAGTTGCATGCAGCGAGAAGTTGAACAATTCGGTAGAAATCAGAGACGATGATTGCGGAGCAGCAATCGTAGCGTACGGTGTTCGTGGTTCGTCTGCGTCATCCCCTCGTAGTAGTCTGTGTTTGAGGGATAATTAGTGTGTTTGAAATAAGTTAGTTACATCTTCTTCCGTTCCCTATACATATGAAGATGTCATATAGAACATATGGCGTCATGTCGTTAGGAGCAGTATCCAAGCAGTCTCCTCTATCAGACGTCAAATTTGTCAGAATATATGTAACCCAGCTTGGATATAATATATATACACAGATAAACTATTGTTCACCCAAGTTTGGTTCTGTGTGTGTTCCGATTGCTACATAATTTCTAGCACACCTATACCGAAACGTGCGCTCGAAAAGCGAGATTGATCATGCATGAACAATCGAACAGTACACCAGATAAATATATAGTACGGATTTACTGCTGGTGGGTTTTGAACAAAACTTTTCAGCACTTCGTTCGATTACTCCACCTAGCTAGATGAGAAAACGATCCTGCATGCCTTGCTCGCACGCGCAAACTGTGCAGGTTAATGAACATCAAAGGGGATTCCATTACGGTTAGGCTAAAACAAACATGGTCTAATGTAATCGGTTAGCACTGTGACTGGATTATGATACAATTATCTGAACTAAACACTACCACAATTTTTTCTCACAAAAGGTGTGGTGATCTGCATCATGGTGAACCAGTGGCAGATAAGAAAAAAAAAAGTCAGCCGCACCCGTCCACACAACTGCATGCAGGTAACTACGGGCCTACGGCTCAAGTCCAACGACCATCAGGAATGAGTGCACCAAGTTCATGCACTCTGCGTCTGTGGAATGGGAGGCTGGTGGAACAGAGGGGAGCAGCTGGAGTGCGGTCCCAGGTCATGCCATCCGGTAGCATGCAAAGAAGCGGACGACGAAGTTGTCTAACCTGGTGCCCGTTCACGTTTTAGGCAAAAATCGGTCAAATTCAGTTTGTAGAGCCCACGTTGAGCAAAATATGTGTCACTCTGTTTGTATGCTGTGCATCAGAATACCCTAAAAATTATCGACAAAGTGATCCTGTCAAAAAGTTGGGATCGCCAAGATTAGGTTTATTCATATTTAGCTAGTCAATCGTATATTGAAACGCACAGAAAAAAATCTTAACCAATGTCGATAGTTAAGAATCCGATCTTCTGCTGAAAGATACAACAGACTATTTGCACTGCTAAGGACAGAGAAAACAAACTTCTGAAATGGTAAAGTTGTCTGGCTGTAATCAGCATAAACCCATCCTTTTTTTTTCCTTTTTCGTTTTTTTTTTGGTGGTGGTGGGGGTGGGGGGGTTGATGCGCTTGCCAACCTACCAAGTGTGAGTAAGCTTTTATATTTGAACTTGAACACCATGCAGTCCTATATCAAGTTAGCATTCAGATTGTTTATCTGAAACGGCTCCCAGTAAATCGATCGCCTGGCCATACCTTAGGCAGCTCATTCCACGTACCGCAGCAGCCAAACAAAACAATGCCTCCACACAAGATTCAGAACATGCATCGCTCATCCACCGAGTGCATGGTGATCACCTTCGCTGTGTCCGCGCTGCCATCATTTCCAAAACACGGGTAATCTAATATCCACTCACACGTCAAGGGATAAGAAGGTGGTTAATTAATGTGACGCTCAAGAATGTGCCAAATGCTATGGCAACGTCCAATCGATTAAATTTTACACTCTGCAGAAGTTGTACATCTTTTCCCACAGGCTATGCACTCTTGTACGGAGAATAACGTAACGCCTTATCCATCTTCTCTGAGTAGTTCTACAAGTTCACCACAGAAGCCTAGGGACCCTGACACTTACTTTAAGTCTGTCACATGAGCGGTCTATAATTGGTTGTAACTCCCTGCACCGACTCATGGAGCATTAACTCCCTAAGGCCCTATCTTCCACTTGCTATTACCAGCCTCCGAGCGAAACTTACTTGCAGAAGTACCAAGAAGGTAGAATCCAGGTTCCATGGTGGTACGAGAAGCATCTTGAATATAGTCACAAGAACCGGTCCTTATATGGCCGAGCAAACACCATATCCCCCATTAGGGGTCCATCGCACCATCACCAATTCACTTGTGGCCTTGCTCGCAGTCCACCCATCCCATGATCACCATCACCAACAACATCATCCTAGCTGGTTGCTACTCCCAACCCATATATTATCACACACACCACCAAACTCATTCAACACATTTGTAAATCCTCTAGTGCGTCAAGGGATTCAAAGTGGAGTTTGCTAGCGCCACACTGTCCGCGTACACAGAAGATCTTTTCCAGCCTTTTCTAGTAGAGAAATAAATCCCATCAAAACCTATAGCCGGAAATTGCGGCGATCATCATCAGAGTCGTCGAATGCCAATGCCTTGGCCGATGCAGATGGTTCACAGGAAGTAGCCGTAAACACTGCCGTCGTTCCCGGAACAGCCAAAAGGGTGCCGGTCAGGCTCAGTGCTTATGAGAGGCTGGTGCCGTGCCCCGACTCACTCGCCAACTCCAGGGCTATAAAGTGCCTGCTTGGAGAACAGCTGCACGATTCGCGCCTTCAACTAATATAAGCTTGTAAGCAAACCAACTGTGATTAAAACCGGACCTGTACCACGTAGTTAGGGCCTGCTCACCGGCTTCATTTTGGTTTGAGGCAGCGCATGGCCCAATTACCTTTTCAGCTGTGTTGCTCCTGCTGTGCTGTATATATTGTTTTATGAGCTAATTTCCTTCTTTTACTATCTTTAATTTCCTGACGAGCTGTGCAACTTATTTCTTTTTTCTGATGCATCATGAGTGATGATTGCCATATGTTTTGAAGCTTCAACTTAGTCTTTTTTATATATTTTTGTAAAAATCGATTCTCTTTAACATTTTTTGTACTGTACTTTTGAAAGTATATTGGTGTAATATATTAGAGAGTAAATTCATAAAACCCTAGGTTTTATGGCTCTTGTCTCAAAAAACCACATGTATTTTGGCTTGTGTCTCTTAACCCCATGTTATATGGTCACATTGTTTCACTAAAACCCACATCTTTTAAAAATAGCCATGAATATATGCCAATGAACTATATCTGTGAAGACGCGAACCCACATCTTTTACCTCGATTTTGCCTTGTTATCACGGGTTTCTCGCATGTCGGTCATCGGGCCCAATTACAAGCAAAAGTTCGCGAGCTTCAGCCCCAGGCTTGCGAACTTTCACTTGTAAATGTGTCCCGTAAGGGCGGGTTCCCGACCATCCCGTTTTGCATCGGACCCATGAAGTATCCTTCCCGCACATGTTTCCATGATGTATTGGCATGGACACACATGATTTTTTCTTCTTATCACGGGTTTTCCACATGTCGGTCACCCGGCCCAATTACAAGAAAAAGTTCGTAAGCTTCTGCCTTTAGGCTTGCGAACTTTTACTTGTAAATGGTGTCCCGTAAGCGCGGGTTCCCGACCCATCTCGTTTTGCATCGGACCCATGGAGTATCCTTCCCACACATGTTTCCATGGATGGAAACCTTGCCGAACCCAAGTTTTTGCCTTGTTATCATTCTTCCCCCGACCATCCCTTTTTCTCTAGTAACTCTTCTCATGCTTCTCACACATCTTTTCTCCAAGTGCCTATGAGTCATTCTTCCCACCCAACCTTCTTAAACAAATGGACTTGTCTGGGTCCATGTCTTTTGTTGCTTTGAAATGTTAGCTTTTTCAAGTGACTTGTGTTGCACTATCCAAACACTTATTTGTTTTATGCACAACCTTTGTCTTGGACATGTATGCATAGGACTTAGTTATCGTGGCTGTCCTATAAAAGACC
>LAPY01000496.1:127464-141138 GCA_000970635.1 Eragrostis tef | reverse complement strand
CCCCGCGCCGCCGCCATGGCCTCTGATGCCGCTGGCCCTTTCCAGAAGATTCAGATCCAGCGCGAGGACACCGTACGTCACCTGCTCTCGCTCTCCTCTCATCCTTCTCCTCTCGCGATTAAAAACCCGTCGGTCTCCAAGGGCTTTTGTAGGGTTTTTAACTTTCATTTATATTCCGTTAAATTTAGTTACTATCCGTTCGATCTTGGATCGTATCTCACGAAGATAGCGATTTTAACTCACTCATTTAGGAATTTTATTTCGACCCTTCGGAACTATAGAGGCTACTTTGCTCGATTCTTAGGAAACCTAGGATGTTCATTCTGGCGGGACCATTGAGTATTTGTGGATGAGATAATCTATTGTGTGAATGATGCTGCTTCGCGGATTGCCGTCCAATGACACGATTTCAACTGATCCACCCCCCACCCCTCTAGGCCTTCACATATACCTTTTCTTTTACCAAATTGTTTCTGTTGCCTTAAAACATCCAATTCTAGTGATTCGTATAGAATTAACCCAATCCAGTGATCAAATTCTTGGCGTGAATCATCAACTTTATAATGTTTTAATAACGGCCTAAGGGGTAAAATAACTAGTAATTACAGACATCGAAAGATATTGAATTCATTTCAGCTATGCTTACAACTTAATGACCACGGATTTGTGTTCTTAGGGAGTGTTATAACTTCGAATTTATACATTAGCTATGCTTGAGTGATGGAGGACAATAGTTTTGACCAATCTGTTTAAAGAGTTGATCTAATACATGCCCAGGGACTTTTGTTAGGTTATTAATTTTTTCGGAGAACAGGAACCCTAATCGGATGCTAAAAATAAGGCAGGTGGGATCCCAAACAGATAATTAGGTGGGAACAGCATAACATCTTAATGTTGCTTGTACTATGTTCTTTTTTCTCGCAAACGCAGAAGAACTGTGCTTCATTATATTAAGAAGAAAGCGGGATAAGAACCCATTACAATTCACACCCACTATTTCTGGACTGCCCCCCTCCCAGGGGATTAGTTCTGTTTATTGTTTGAACTATGTGCCACCTAGCTATCCTGTTATTAGTTTTCACAGCAGAAATAGTGATACACCGTGGACTTATTGCATCTTGTAGAAGTTTCCCTGATACTGAACCTATCTGGATATCATGCACTCAAGCATGGTTATTGATAAGGATTGACCTTTTAATTCGTAGTAAAATGGCAGGAGCTAAATCATGCCACACCAATAATACCTGGTGAAGCACTTTCTAAGTTCAGTGGTACAGCAATGAATGATCCCAACCTCTATCATAGTGCTCCCCATTATGCTACTATCAGCAGATCAGATATCACCATTGCACTTCACAAGGCATCGCATTCCATGGATCAGCTCACTGGACTCGACAGCGTTAAAGTGTGTTCTGCCTTATCTCAAAGCTAATGGCATTCACATCTCAACCTGCTCGCCCCTGGATAACCATGCCTATACCCTGTAGTGACGCAGACTGGCCCGTCCTTTAGGCACCTTTGGAAGGCAGGGGCAACCCAGTTTTTAAGGTAAAGTACTCATATATTCACCCAATCAAGTCAGCAGGATCCACAAAAGCTATCTTTTCCACCATATCTCTCAGGCCATTGAATAAGATTTGATTTGTTTATGAGCGTATATTTAGAATAAGATTTTCTGAAAGAGCGAAGCAATTTTTTATATTCAAAAAATAATTCATGTAATATTAGGGAAAGAAAAGTACTACAAGATGATGCCTATATTGTTGGCAAAGAAAACGCTCCTGGAATTGTGGTTTTGCAAGAGTGGTGGGGAGTTGACTATGAGATAAAGAATCATGCGATCCACATTTCCCAACTTGGTGGAGGATACAGAGCACTTATCCCAGAGTATGGTCATGTCTTGTGTTGCATTATATTCTGTGGTTTGAGTAATCAAAATGAATGCTTTCACAAGATGCTAACACTTGCTCACAATATTGTTACTCAGTCAAGCACTTCATTTCTTGACACTAATATTTTCCTTATTAGTTTGTACCGTGGGAAAGTTGCTCTGGATGTTGCTGAGGCTCAACATCTGATGGAAGGTCTGGACTGGCAAGGTGCAGTGAAGGATATTCAAGCTTCAGTTAAATGGCTCAAGTCAAATGGATCACCTAAGGTTGGACTATCTTTTTATTTAATTTGATCATATTCTCTTTGTATCTTCTTTTTTTATGAGTTTCCCTATTTTCCATTAACATAACGGAATCATAGTACGGTTACAAGTTGCAACAAAGTGCTCAAAGAAAAACAACAGAAAGCATAACCAACTAGGGTGCTAGAATAGTTGCCTATGGGATTAATCCTGCGTACAAACAGTAAATTTGATCTTTATCTCCATTTTTTGTGGTTCGAGTCGCGGCACCAACTTCTTAATATGAAATCAGGGGGACGTCTCTCCCCTCGGTCCAGTCTTTAAATAAAGTCTCCAATACATTGGATGAGTAGAAATAAAGTTGTCTTACCATTAAAACGGCCCCCTTTATGTTTCTTTGTCGGTTTTGAACTCTGCACTAGATGAATAATGGTAAATTGTTCTAGAGTTTTTAGGCTTGGCTATTCATAGATGTTAGGTTTGGTAGTTATGAAGCAAATCACTAACAAGGCATACCTTTTCAACTACTAGAAAGAGACTCAAATCTCTGATATTATTGATATCTTCTGATATATTTGGTCCTGAAAATTAGAACACTCCATGTGGTGAAAGAAGCAAACCTTCCGATCATAAGATATAGAAATTGTATCTATGTTCTGAGATACATTGTCTCATGCATTATGTTATGATAAATCATGGTTGGATCATCCTGGTTAATGTGTTGTACATATTGCATAAATATGGTAAGAGAACAAACAGAGTAGACTTGTTTAATGAGCATCATGTTATAATTATAATTCATGGTTAGATCAGCCTGGCCCATGGCTGGTGAGTGATGATTTTAATGAAGAAATCAGAATAAAAATAGTGAACTTATCTGAATAAAGGTTCTAGGTGTCCATAAAAGCTCGTGGTAACTGTTTGATGCTGAATGATTAGTTAACATTTTGGAAAACGATTTTACCCTGCACAACACTTAAGTTGAAACATTAATAACTGGAACAAGAACAAAGATGTAACTTTCTCCATTCCTAAATCACACTCTAGAGCTTCGGCACGAAAATTAAGGAGGGGGTGAAAAAGTAGAGAGCGCACAGGAAACAAGGGATGGAGGAGAGATAGAGAGAGGGATGTATTGGGAAGCGAAAGTGACACTCTTCTTGGGACAAATTTTGAATGCTGGAGTCACTTATTTAGGGATGGAGGGAGCACACAACACAGTGATCTTTTAGCGACTTGCAAGGCATAGGAACATACATACATTTTGCCATGTTCTATAGATAACAAAGCTGGTTTTAATCTATAGCCTAATGATAGGTTGTTAACCTCTATTCCATCTTTCCTGCAATCAGGTTGGTGTCACTGGCTACTGCATGGGAGGTGCTTTATCAATTGCAAGTGGAGTTTTAGTCCCAGAGGTTGATGCTGTTGTTGCTTTCTACGGGACCCCATCTTCTGAGCTTGCTGATCCTTCTGAGGCTAAGGCTCCTATCCAGGCTCATTTCGGGGAGCATGATAGTTTTGTTGGATTTTCAGATGTCACTGTAAGGCCATCCTCCTGAACTCACTTATTTGTATTACCATGACATGTGGATCGATGTCTTTCTAAATTTTGTTTATCGCATCTTATCACTCATCCATACTACAATCCAAGTAAGGAAACTGACAGGGACACATGTTATGATGCAAATGCGATTCGAAAATGATAGTGTGAAGGAACGACAGCTGTTAATGTAGCCCCTGCTAGTTTACAGGAAAAATAGCAACAAGCCGAATTTTGATGTGTCTGAACGAGGCCAGAATGATGACAGTCTTCAAGGCAACTTCTTCGATTTTTATTGTCATATACCTAGCATTTTTGGATATTATTAATTTGACTGTGCCTTAGTGATATAAGTTGGGCGAACATGATTCCGCACTATCTGCACTACGAATGTACCTGATTAATACTAAGGAAAAGAACCATAAATAGAAAATCTTTTGCACATTAGATAAGAACATAACACGGTTATCTATTTTTTCAGGCTGCTAAATCCCTTGAGGAGAAGCTTAAGTCTTCTGAGGTACCACATGAAGTCCACATATATCCTGGATGTTCCCATGCCTTCATGAACACATCGCCTGAGGCCCTCAAGAGGAAGAAAGGAATGGGTTTGACTGATGAGAACATGGAAGCCGTCGACCTCGCATGGTCTCGCTTCTCTGCTTGGATGGGCCGTTTCCTTGGGTCCGCTTGAGTCATCTTCCACTTCATGTGGTCTTGTGATATACGCGGAGTCCGGTCTTATGAATAAAATGTTCAGATCCAATCCAGGTTGTTGTATCCAAATTGTACAATGGACTGGGTTCTCATGTATAATGTTGTCTGGACTGGCTTATGAATGAACTGTGGTGCATTTCTCAAATGTCTCTGGATGCATGTCGTATTAATTGGAACAATGTCGTTTGGCTGCATTATGGTTTTGCAACAATGTCGTTTGGCTGCATTTAGAATGCCAGTTTGGTTTGTCACTGACATGGAAAGAGTATTTGGGTAATCGGGTGCCATCTTGTCCGTCTGCTGAACGAGGTAGTTGTGATAATTGTAGGTTACACGTAAAATAATTCGTTTTGTTGTGAAATATGATATAGATACGGGGACACGTATGACACACATCTTTTTTTTTAGAACTACAGGCATTCGCCCCTGTCTCATTTATTAAACGAGACTAGAATTCAGTTTACAGCTCCAGTTTACAATAGCTGGCTTCACCAGTTACTGCGCCCATCGGCTACAACACCACTGGCTACTGCTGCGCCCATCGGCTACAGCACCCCTGGCTACCGCAGAACAGTTAAGTTCAGAAAGACAGAGAGCAGGAAACTACAAACAGAAAATAAGTTTGGCTTGCATCAACCCAGCTCCTCTAGCCTTGCAGATCCCCAGCATGAAAGATGGCCATCTTTGATTTCTTCAGCGAAGTTGCTCCTCCTTAGCTTCAGGCTGCGCATATCCTCAAAGGCTCTTGGATCATAGCTTCCAAGTATTGACACCACCTCTTCATCTCCTCCAATTCGGAGTCCTTGCAGAGAAGGCTCTATTTTCTCGACAATAAGTAGGTAGCCCTCAGCACCATCCTTATGTCCCTCCAGATCTGGTTATTGAACACAAAATCGTTTCTAGTTAGCCATATTCCTCTCAACACTGAACACCCTCAACTGACCTTAAGATTGATCAAGTATAAAAATACATCCATTGTCGATACACAAAAAACACAGGCATAGTGTACATTATACATTCTGACCTATTCAAGTGTAATGGAGCCTTTGCCCAGTAAACTATATATCCTTCCTTAGCTTGCACATCTCTGTCGTATGTGGAATCGAATCTACTAGGATCAAACGAGGACAAGCAAAAACTCGTTACCAACAATTACTCATGGAAGGTGTTGCCTCATAAAATTAGTCATGGAAGGTAACACGAGAAAGAGTAAGATTCCTCGTGTCACCTTGCTCACCTCTCAGCAAAAAGATGCATGCATTTTGCATTTTGGTCAGCCATCGTATACGTCCTCGCATTTTGCTTGCTTTTACAATAGTCCGTTGCAAAGTCTGTCCATTAATTTGCATGTGAAAGGTTACACGTCAATTTAAAATCGTACAATTGAGGCGCTAGCTACTTAATTTCTTCCCACAAGCATACACACAGTTTAAATGAAGATCCATTTTTCTTTTCGCTGCACTGTTCTGTTTTTTTTAACGTTTTCAGATATAAGTACTATTGAATTACATTATGCTCACTCCTAGATACATGACTGAACCCACCATGTTAGCATCACACAGTTGAATTATAAAGCTATCTACTAGAATACGAATCGAGTTGGACTAGAATCGGTCAGGAGAGAAAGCTAATCGCGCAAGGAGACAGTGGCAGAATCTTACTCCTCTTCTACCAGCATATTGCACGACATGGCCGGCTATCTATTGTTTTTTTTTCCGTTTAATTGGTCGCCACTTCTAACACTTGTACCTCGGCACAAAACTGGGCTAGCTCTCTCTCTCTCTCTCTCTCTATATATATATATATATATAGACATGTACCATTATGAACAGACATAACCCACCCGAGCACTAAGAAATGGAGGAGCTCCAGGTTGTTCTATGCTGTGGTCTTAGCACACTTGTGCTCGGATGGCTTCTGCATTGGGTGTACAAATGGATGAACCCTTCGTGTAAGTGCAATGGCAAACTTCCTCCAGGCTCTATGGGGTTCCCAATTGTTGGTGAGACCTTCCAGTTCTTCAAATCAAGCCCCTCCCTCGACCTCCCACACTTCTACAAAGAAAGGTTGAACAGGTGATGGTCTCGTTGCACAGAAGTCAGCTTAGCAAAATGGCAAAGAAAATAAATTATACTGCAGTCCTACTCCTACTTTATATAGAAAAATAGAAGACATATGTAAAGAGGGAGAATAGAACAGCACACTAAGCACATCTTCGGGCTCTCCTATCTTTAGGTACGGTCCTATGTTCAAGACAAGCCTTGTAGGCCAACCTGTGGTGGTCTCCATGGACGCAGAGGTGAACCGGTTCATCTTCCAGCAGGAGGGAAAACTGTTCAGGAGCTGGTACCCAGACACGTCCAACAGCATTTTTGGAAAGGAAAGCATTACCTCCTATGACGGCACCCTCCACCGCTACGTTCGCAGCCTGGCTGCGCGCCACTTCGGCCTTGAGAGTCTCAAGGGCGCGTTCCTTGCTGAGATGGGTGAAGCCATCACAGAGAGCCTCCATGAATGGGCTTCCCAGCCCAGTATCGAGGTCAAGGAAGCCATCTCAAATGTGAGTAGTCTAACGGGACCAATCAAATGTTTTCCACCAAATTCTAAGGGTGTCACTCTTTTAAGTCAACATCCTAGCGACTTGATTCAAAACCAATCATTCATCTTATTCGTAGTTATACGTTTATCCAAGGGCCTCGAATGGTAGCTGAAAATCAACTCAAAATTCAAGCACTTGAAGAATCGACGATAGTTTTTTATAAGCACAGTTTTGACTTTTTTTTTCTTTTTATTTGTTTCCGTTTGCAGATGATCTTTGATATGACAGCGAGGAAGCTGATCAGTATTGATGTCAAGAAGGCGAGAGAATTGAGGACCAACTTTGACACCTTCTTCCAGGGACTAATAGCCTTCCCCTTGTATGTTCCAGGGACAACATTCTACCAATGCATGCAGGTGCATTGTTGCAACGTCCTCGAAGAATCCCTGTGTTTGATGCACATTACTTTGACATGTATTTATTAATCAGGTCAAAAATATTGAAATATTATGAGTAGATTAACCTACGAAGTCCTATTATATCATTAAATAAATATATGCATGCCAACTGATCGTGCTGCTATGTTGGGTTTATAGCACTCTTTTGATCAATATTTCACATAGATTTTTCCATCGCAAAAAAATAATAATTCGCATAGATTTGTTTCTAATTGAGCAAAGCAGCATTTTGCATATATTTAAGTTTCCAATTGTCATTTATAATAATGTAGGGAAGGAAAAGAGTGCAAAATGTTCTCAAAGATTTGCTGAAGGAAAGGCTAAGTAACCCGGAAAAATGTCATGGTGACCTTATCGACATAGTTGTTGGAGATTTGACAAGTAAAAACCCAGTGGCAGATGAGAAGTTTACCATAGACACAATTGCAGCACTTTTGTTTGCCAGCTTCGCAACAATCAGTTCAACCTTAACAGTTGCAATGAAGTTCCTGACTGACCACCCCAAAGTTGTCGAAGGGCTCATGGTTAGTTTCTTGTTTTATGTAATTCAGAACTGAAACCATAGTAGCAAGTACAGATTTTTTTTGTGCCTATATGTATGTTTTTCCTGCTGGCAAATTTGAACATCTACTAAATTGGCATTCACCAAAGTCCATGAGCAAATACATCCTCTAGTTTTGAAATTATGCTAAAGCATAATGAGATATGATCAATATAATGCGCAGGAGGAGCATGAGGATATTTTGAAGAATCGAGAGGGCATAAATTCTTCAGTCACATGGAATGAGTACAAGACCATGACATTCACAGCTCAGGTAATTAGATTTTACGAAATGAATAGCATCAGATGATGAACAATAGTCGATGCTCAAATTTAGCACTGCAGAATGACAAGGTGGTGTAGCTTTATGTTGTATTGAAACTTTTAAATGATCAGCTATTGGTTGTGATGATTTTTTTTCTTGATGAAGGTTATAAATGAGGTAACTCGAGTAGGTAATGTCGCACCTGGAATCTTCAGAAAGACTCTCAAGGACGTCCAAGTAAATGGTATATTCTCAAGAAAACACCATAGACAATTATAATGCATAGATCCAATATTTCAGTATATAAGTCAAAGATTTTTTTTGAATTACAATAACGTGTCTAGTTCAATTTCCTGATGCAGGCTACACAATTCCTTCTGGTTGGCTTGTCATGATCAGCCCCATGGCAGTATGACGGCACCCTCCACCGCTACGTTCGCAGCCTGGCTGCGCGCCACTTCGGCCTTGAGAGTCTCAAGGGAGCCTTCCTTGCTGAGATGGGTGAAGCCGTCGCCGAGAGCCTCCGTGAATGGGCTTCCCAGCCCAGTATCGAGGTCAAGGAAGCCATCTCAAATGTGAGTAGTCTAACGGGAACTAATCAAATGTTTTGGTCCACAAATTCTAAGGATGTCACTCTTTTAAGTCGACATCCTAACGACTTGATTCAAAAACCAATCATTCATCTTATTCTTGGTTGTACGTTGATCCAAGGGCCTCAAATGGTAGCTGAAAATCAACTCAAAATTCAAGCACTTGAAGAATATCGACAATAGTTTTTTTATAAGCACAATTTTGAAACTTTGTCTTTTTATTTGTTTCCGTTTGCAGATGATGTTTGATATGACAGCGAGGAAGCTGATCAGTATTGATGTCAAGAAGGCGAGAGAATTGAGGACTAACTTTGACACTTTCTTCCAGGGACTAATAGCCTTCCCATTGTATGTTCCAGGGACAACATTCTACCAATGCATGCAGGTACATTGTTGCAACGTCCTAGAAGAATCCCTGTGTTTGATGCACATTACTTTGACGTGTATTTATTAATTAGATCAAGAATATTGAAATATTTACGAGTAGATTAACCAATGAAGTCCTATCAAAACATTAAATAAAATATATGCATGCTAACTGATCGTGCTGCTATGTTGGGTTTATAGCACTCTTTCGATCAATATTTCACATATATAGATTTTTCAATCGCAACAAAAGTCATAATTCTCATACATTTATTTCTAGTTGAGCAAAGCAGCATTTTGCATAGATTTAAGTTTCCAATTGTCATTTATAATAATGTAGGGAAGGAAAAGAGTGCAAAATGTTCTCAAAGATTTGCTGAAGGAAAGGCTAAGTAACCCGAAAAAATGTCATGGCGACCTTATTGACATAGTTGTTGGAGATTTGACAAGTAAAAACCCAGTGGCAGATGAGAAGTTTACCATTGACGCAATTGCAGCACTTTTGTTTGCCAGCTTCGCAACAATCAGTTCAACCTTAACAGTGGCAATGAAGTTCCTGACTGACCACCCCAAAGTTGTCGAAGGGCTCATGGTTAGTTTCTTGTTTTATGTAATTCAGAACTGAAACCATAGTAGTAAGTACAGATTTTTTGTGCCTATATGTTTGTTTTTCCTTCTGGCAAATTTGAACATCTATTAAATTGGCATTCACCATAATCTATGAGCAAATACATCCTCTAGTTTTGAAATTAGGCTAACGCATAATGAGATATGATCAATATAATGCGCAGGAGGAGCATGAGGAGATTTTGAAGAATCGAGAGGGCATAAATTCTTCAGTCACATGGAATGAGTACAAGACCATGACATTCACAGCTCAGGTAATTAGATTTTACGAAATGAATAGCATCAGATGATGAACAATAGTCGATGCTCAAATTTAGCACTGCAGAATGACAAGGTGGTGTAGCTTTATGTTGTATTGAAACTTTTAAATGATCAGCTATTGGTTGTGATGATTTTTTTTTTCTTGATGAAGGTTATAAATGAGGTAACTCGAGTAGGTAATGTCGCACCTGGAATCTTTAGAAAGACTCTCAAGGACGTCCAAGTAAAAGGTATATTCTCAAGAAAACACCATGGACAATTATAATGCATAGAGCCAATATTTCAGTATATAAGAAGATTTTTTGAATTACCATAATGTGTCTAGTTCAATTTCCTTGATGCAGGCTACACAATTCCTTCTGGTTGGCTTGTCATGATCAGCCCCATGGCAGTTCATTTGAACCCTGAATTCTTTGAAGATCCACTCACCTTTAATCCATGGAGGTGGCAGGTTTGTCATGATCGAATACGTTGACTTGCTTCATCCTTTAGTTTAAGTAGAACATCAATGTAATGCGACAAATGACTATAATACACACAGCATAATGTTATTTAACATATGAAGTAAAAAAATCTTCTTTTAATTCATAGACACAAGATTTACCGCCACCTCTAAAACAAACAAATATAATATATATACATTGTGTCGGTTGCTTTAGGCACAACAAAATTATCAACACATGTAGGCCAATGGTCCCCTCTTGTTGCAGGGGCCCGAAATATTATCCATTATCGAAAAGAATCTTTCGGTTTTGTTTAAACCAACAGTGTGTCACTTGAAATTTATTCATCAAATGAATGGCTAATAAATCCAGAACAAACCCAGGAGAAAGATAAGAGAAGCATGCTGCTACGGAATTTCATGCCATTTGGAGGTGGCATAAGGCTATGCGTTGGCGCCGAGTTCAGCAAAGTCATGATAGCTCTTTTCCTCCACACATTAGTGGTGAACTACAGGTACATGTATTCCGTCCCCAAGTGACCAATCACATGTACTGTCATATTATCAATATTATTTGATATGTAGTAAGAATGGTTTCTTATTTTCTTTATCTTTCTTTTGTGATGGTCAGATGGAGGGAAATCAAAGGGGGCGACGTGCTACGTGTCTCAGAGATTGTGTTTCCGCAAGGATACCACATCCAAGTATTTCCTAGGACCTGATGATGAACACTGGACCATGCTTCTTATGAAGATGTGTTGCTATTTCAATAAAAATTCAAAAACATTGTGTATTGCATATCTCCCCTTGTACATAATTGTTGCAGGCGACTTGCTTGTGTTGGTGCTCAAATTATAGACTCTTTTCCCTGTTCAGACTGTTAGAAATAATCTTATCATGAGTTTTCTAGATATATGTAGATGCATCATCTAATAACATCAGTGCATTGGGTAAGCAAAATAGGATTTGATCATGAGTTGCAGAAGGTAGTGAACTAGTTGGATATTAGCGTTAGCACTTAGCTGTGACTGGATATATACTTATAACCCAGTAGAACTGGATTTGAAGAAAAGAGAGTTCAATATTCAAGATGATAAGAATGTCACTGTAATATCCTAAATGTTTACACAAAATAAAGAGTTAATAAAAAAACTTCCGGAGTTGATCTAAATTTGACGTTTTGATTCATTGCTTGGATGCACAATCGGAGACCGTAGATGGGTAGAGCTCGTCGAAACGATTACTTTTGACTACCCATACGTCAGATTTAGACTTGGAATGAACTTGTGGTGGTTGAATCAATTTGGACCTTTGGATGCACTAGGTTTGCTAATCTAACAGTATCCGAACTCCTTGGTTCTCTTCCGTTCTTTTCAACCTGCGCCGCCCTCCTCTGCTCCTGCTCAACACGGCCGCCGCCTCTTTCTTCTCCATCTATCCATCGGTCTCCTGCCCATCCGCCCTGCTGCTACTCCGATCGACGCATCGCTGGAATTCAGGTAGCCTCGCTGTCCTTGTCCTATCGCATGAAGTAGCTGGTTCTCTGCTCGCTGTTCTCGGTGGTGAATTATCCTTAATGCGGCAACACGTTGGTTGGGGACTCTGTTGTTGCGTGAGAAAAAAAAAAAAGAAAAAAAGGGGGGGGGGGGGGGGGGGGAGGTTAGGGCTTCATGGACCATCTAAATTTCCTCAAATTCGTGATCTGAATCCCACGTTTAGAAGCTAGATGACTTCTGGCAGGTCATGGTTTAACTTCTGTTGATAGGATTTGACGCTGAAACCAAGTTTAACAAGGCCAGTTGCTATGCAGTGGGACTGATTTCGAAATCTGGTACTTATTGGTTGGAAATTCGACCATGAGCCAATAACGAAAGTTGTAGATAATATTTTATCTTTCCAATGTCGCTGGTCTAAGCGGTTAGGGAGAAATCTTAATTTCTGTACTGATGATTCAGGATATCCTAGTCTGCACAGCTTTCTGATTATTTAATTTCAGCTAAGTTAGAAAATTATTTAGCAAATCTTGCTATTAGGAAAGTTGTGGGAAATTTTCTGTAGATGTCCATAGTGTATTCATTTGTAGTATTTGCTTAAGAAAATTTGAAAGTTATGGACTGAACAGCGAGAAAGTCAGGTTTTTGGCAGATTCTGGAATGGCGTACAAAAACGTGTTTTAACCTTTTTCTTAAATAATTCTTGGGGAAAGCGTAGTGTAGAATTGTTTCGATGCTAGCAAAGGTTTTAAGTGTAGTTTTTGCTTCACATGTTTGAACGGTTCCGGTGTCGAGAGAGCGGTGGGTTCTCGTTAAGCTTGGGGCAAGGGCAATGACGTACTTCTTTGTGATGTGATTATGATTGATGGTTCTATGTTGTTCTCTTTGAATCTGCTCCATTCAATGTCTTTGATTTCATATGTTTGTTGCTTCAAGATTTCTATTCTTCTGGTTGAGTATTCAAGGTTCATGTGTTCCCTTTCATATTATTCAAGTGCCGGGGGTTTGTATGAACACCAGTCGTGTTATCTGGTTCTTATATTCAGGTTCCTGTGAATAAGTGCTGGCCCCACTTGTTCAGCTTTACCGATAAATGCAAAGGAAGTTTCTGGTGATGTCCGTTTGAGACGGAAATTACTATTTCAATGTCTGGATTTCCATTGTTCATCATATTGTTGTATGTGTTCTTCCAGTTCTCATTTGTACTTGCTGCGTGTTTTTACTCACTTTTGTGCTTTATTTGGTTTTAGGTACCCATTGATTGATGCGAGCATTTGATGGGAGTAGTAGACTAGAGAAGAGAAGCACGAGCACATCTAGTCCCTGCTAAAACTGCCCTGAATCCCTGATCCACCCCATCGTCCTCCGTTGCCGACAAGGCTCATTCCTACCCTAGAACCTAATTCGGCCACGATGCGGTCGCTGCGAGCGGCGCAAAGCCTTGCCGCCCGCTCGCTCCTCGCCGTGCGCGCGCTCCAGGGCGCGGCCTCCCCCAACTGTGTTGGTGCGCGGTGGTCCTCCTCGGTGGTGCCGCCGCCCCGTTCGCCGTTGCCATCTTCGGGGGCCGTGCCGGCCGGGGTCACCGGCGCGGTATCCTTCTCCCTGACCTTCGCTAGTTTTGCGGCGGCGGAGGCTAAGGCGAAGGAGCGGCCGCCGTCGGATCTGTTGCCACAGAACGTGGTGCTGTACCAATACCAA
>LAPY01000496.1:113591-126927 GCA_000970635.1 Eragrostis tef | reverse complement strand
GAACGTGGTTCTGTACCAATACCAAGCTTGCCCCTTCTGTAACAAGGTCCGAGGTGAGTCTATCTTGCTCCTATCCATGCTCTTGATGATAGATCCAATGATATTTATTTCATGTTAAGTAATTATTACTTAAATATATATTATTGGTCAAAGTTTAACGAAAAATCAAACGGTGTCATATATTTAAAAACGGAGGGAGTACTAAAGTCTAGTGATACGGACCCTAAGACAACCCTATGCAACACAACACACATTTTGCAAAACATGTTGACACACGTTTTTTTTTTACACCCACTGTATCCATACTAAAAGTTTGAGGCAGTTGCCTCAATAGCCAACAAAGTTTTTTTTTTCTTTTCCAAAAGTTATATTTTAGCTTACATGTTTGCTGCACCACACCACAAGTTCTCATCGCTTCAGGTACCACTTCTTTGTTTCGTCAAACTTGTTGTTTTGTTT
This sequence comes from Eragrostis tef, assembly GCA_000970635.1. Classification (NCBI taxonomy): domain Eukaryota; kingdom Viridiplantae; phylum Streptophyta; class Magnoliopsida; order Poales; family Poaceae; genus Eragrostis; species Eragrostis tef. Next base: position 126,468 of record LAPY01000496.1, on the reverse strand, counting down.
AAACGACATGATACAAAATGAGCATGATCCATAAGATTGAGACAGTCCAAGGGATAGAAATTTTTTTGGTGTACAAAGAAGGGGATGTAGTAAAGAGCCAAAAAGTTGTATTCTCCTTTTTGTATTATTTAGTTGTATAGATTCTTTTCCCTGAAATATCGTAAATGTTTACTCCTTTTGTTTTTTTGCTGCAAAACTCCCCACAGTCCTTTTTTCAATAAAAAATAGAGTTAAAACTGTACAAAGAATGATCAATCTCCTTCCTTGTCGAGTTTAAGATGAAAATTTGTCTTTAGTTCGCAGTGGCAAATGGATTGACACAGGTTGCTATGGAATCTTGCATCATATCTGCCGTACTCGAATAATAGTTAGGTATCCAAATGTATGCTAAATTTAAGCTCAGGAATGCATAAAAGCATTGGTATTAATATTTAATAACAGCGGTAGTAGTAACAAATAATTATAGAAGTAGATTGCGTGAGAAACATCTTGTTTATTCTTGTATATTGATGTTCTTACATTTTTTTAGAAGAGTATTGATGTTCTGCCTGCCATGACACTATCATTTTTTCCTTCCTATCAGCCTATTTGGACTATCATGATATACCATACAAAGTTGTGGAAGTTAACCCCTTGAGCAAAAAGGAAATCAAGTGGTCTGATTACAAGAAGGTCCCAATACTGACAGTAGATGGTGAACAGCTTGTTGATTCATCAGGTTACACTTTTAGCTCAACTTAGTTTTTGCCTCCCATCACATCGTTATAGTTGCAAATCACACAGATCGTATGTTCTAAACTCTGAATTCATAATGCATTTTTTTTCTGATTTCTTGTTTGCAGAGATAATCAATATATTACACCGCAGGATCAGCCCTGATGATGAACTCACAAATGACGAGGAAGCAAAATGGCGAAGGTTGCTTATAAATTATCTTCATTAGTTGTGTGCGCAATTAGTATGCATGATATGATTTTATTTTTTTTGGTTCTCGCATTACTTTTCTCGCTCTAGTGTTATTAGTTTGAATTCCAATGCATATGCACATTCTGTGATAAAACAATCAGTAGATATTTTATTTTGCAGTATCTGTTGAAGCTGTTATGTTTCTAATTTGATAGACCCCTTGGCGTTCATTTTATGTGTTGTGTTGGGTACTCTGTAATTTGTAGCTTACCTGATTACCTCATTGAAAAGTTCGGTTGAACCCATTGTTTTGGAACTTGGAACGAATAAAGTTCATAGTTTTTTTTTCCTGTAGTACTCTTTGCATAGTCTTATAATTGTTATTCTCCATTATGTGTACATCATTTTAACTTGCCTTTTGGAACAGCAAAACGAACAACAAAATCAATTCATCCTTGGTAGATGTCACATTATACTAGTTCTTTGAAGCAAATAGCAGATTTTCTTGTGAAGTCTGCTTCCATCCATGTTTGAGAACACTACTGGACATTTTCTGCATACACTGATTTTACCTCTTTATCAGCCACGATAAGTAAACAGTTCCTACTTCCCCCTGCATTGACCGCATAACTATGCCTAAGAATATGTGCTTGTCTACTAGAATTTGTCTTTTGTTTTAATTTTTATACCTGATCTAGGTGGATCGATGATTCTTACTTTTCAGTTTTCACTTTCTTCCAACCTGTCTTCCTCACCTTTGCTTCACTTTGAGTTTCATCTCCAGCTACACCAACTTGCTTGCTACTAAAAGGATTTATTGTGGCTGTTGCTAGGTGGGTGGATGAGCACCTTGTGCATACCTTATCTCCTAACATATATCGGACAACTTCAGAAGCTCTAGAATCTTTTGACTACATTGCAAAACATGGTAACCCATGAAACTCTCAACTCTTTTGTATATAGACTTGTACTTTCGACATCTTTCCTCTCACAAAATTAAATTTAGTGAAGTGGACATTTCTCAATATTAATGAATACATGTGAACATAAGGACAAATGGTTACATAGACCTATAGACTGAGTGGTGGTATTGAACCATGACAAAATGCATATCTTCTTCGAATCATAGTGCGGTTTTGCGTGTTTTTTATATAATAAGGGTTACTGACTCAAATTATATGAAATGATGTGAGTGCTACATCACATTTTATTTTTCTTCGTAAAGTTATTTTTTTCGTTCTTGAACTCAAATCAAATCCTGTTTTCAACGAAATATTGAACCTATGTTTTGTTCTCTGCTTTTACCCCGAATATTTCTTAAATCTTCTTCACATGACAAAAATGAAGGGCAGTGGCAAGATGATCTTATGTTACATCCATTAGTTTAGTGTAAACCCTTTTTCTTTGTGGCAAGTACATATCCACTATAATTTCAATTTAAGTTTTAAATATTTGGAAGCTAAGAAACCAAATTATTTATTCTGAAGTTAGTACCCACTTCTAAGTCATCTTTTTTTTCTTCTATTTTTATGTCGTGATTGTTTAGTTCAATTTGTGCGAACTCAAAGTATGTATAGAATTGGCATGCAAATAAAACATAAAGTTCTCTACACCATACCTGACACAAAAAGGGCGAACCTGGCACAAATAGGCGTCTCTCACTTGTATCTGGAAATACCCTTCCTGCAAACAAATAGCATCGAATCTGATTGATGCTTGTACATCCCTTTGATCATTGATGAGCAACCTGAGTTTGGTTTATGCCTAATGCATTGTGCAACTAAACAAATTTTCTGATTTAACTTTTAATGCTTTCTCATATGTAAAGGGTTGGTGCTATCATTTCTAGTTCTCTGATTTAAAATGATTGACATTTGGACAGAAAACTATATTGGAGGATTGTACTGTATCAAGTGTTCTGATATTTGCAAAAATCTACATTTGGTCTTGCGTGAGACATTATTTTGTTTCTTATTTGTCATATAACAGTGCATTTGCCATCCAACCTTTGTCCAGGCAATTTCAGTTTTACAGAGAGGTTTGCTGTGAAGTATGCTGGTGCTGCAGCCATGTACATGGTATCGAAGAAGCTAAAGAAGAAATACAACATAACCGATGAGCGTGCTTCATTGTATGATGCTGCCAATACATGGATTGAAGCTCTGAATGGACGAGATTTTCTTGGTATGCCATTTATTCATTTGCAAAGAAGGCCAGGGAAATGAAAATATTCTAGGCAAAATATTTGGAAAACAAAACTTAATTAACTTTTTGATCATCCAGGTGGCTCGAAGCCTAACTTGGCAGATCTTGCAGTCTTCGGTGTTTTGAGGCCTATTCGGTACTTGAGAGCAGGAAAAGATATGGTTGAGAATACTCGAATTGGTGAATGGTACAAACGCATGGAAGATGCAGTTGGTGAACCATCAAGACTCCAGGAGTAGGAGAATTTTGAAACCTTTTTGTTCGAAATGAAGTGGTAGACACCAAAGATATGCAGAAGTTAGCAAAAATTTAGTTTGTGCAATAATGCTCTGACGTATATCAAGCACGGATACAGGGAGGACCCGAGTGTTTCGACCTGAAAACATGGTTGTCATGCTTTCGTTTCCCTATTTTGTTTTCTATTTATTTGATCCCATTATGCAGGTTAGATACCATAGAAGGTCTGTGTTTTACCTTGCTGATCAGATTACGGATTGGTCAGCAAAATACGGAACTTCAGGACTTTATCAAATATTTATTCGCGATAGTAACTTCATTGGTTATGATGAGCGGAAATTTGTTGTGGGATACTTTGTCTCTTTTTTATGTTTCACGCTAAGCTTTTCATATGGTTGAGCCGCACCTGTTCCCCATATCTTCCTAGTCACCGCGACAAAAAGGTGGTTCATTTTCTGTTTTATTCAAATTGAGATTGGTTGAGCTGCACCTGTTTCCCGTTCTTCCAGGCTGCTCTGCCCTTAGGAAGCCCTGACTACTTGATACTTCCTCTGTCTCTTTTTATATAAGCGTTTCAGAGATTTGGATATTTTTTTTCTTAAATGTAGGACGTTTGGAGGATAGGACAAATATTGGGGTTTGTGGGAGGGTTGGTGGAGGAGTGAGTTGAGGTAAAAATAGAGGGCGTGATAGTCATTTTAACATCTTGATTAATTTCTTGTTTAAAAGCTAGAAATCCCTACATTTAGGGACAGATGGAGTATTGTTTAGTGATTTTGTTATGTTTATTTTGTATCTATCTTGTTATCATAATCACTAGTTTGAGTTTCTCTTTATGTTATTTATATAAAGAAAAAGTCTATTTTACTACCCTCAAGTATCCATGTTGTTCACTTAACCCACTAAACAAATTTTTAGTTTGATTTACTTTTTGTTCTCTTTGTATGGGTTATATTTGAAGTTCAAATTTTGTAGGATGGTAGATGACATTATCTTCTACGCTAGAAAAATTGTTTCGGATTTTTTTTCAAAAGTATTTTCTTGAATTATTCTATCTTATATGTCGAATTTGTATTGCACACATTCCACATACAAAAAAATTTGAAAAAGTCATTTAAACATTTTTCTAATATAAGGTATGTTTTAACCTTAATATCACAAAATTTTACGCTTAAACATGATGTGTAGCTAGAGATAAAAAAAATTCATGAGGGAGTGAATTGAACAAATAGGGAGTAAAATGGAACAAAAATTGGTTTAAGAGATTAAGTGAACTACATGAATTTTTGAGGGTAGTAAAATGGACTTCTTCCTTTGTATAATGTGTGCTAGTTTCTTTGTCTATCTTATAATACAGACTATGAATGTGTAAGACTTACCTGTGCTTTTTTATGTGTTTCATATATGTGAAGCTAACTTGTTTGATTGCATTTATCTTATATACTATATGTGTTATGTGTAAGACTTGTTGAGTTTATCTAGTGTCATATGCTATGTTCTTATGTGCTCATGTATACCATGTACAAATTCTAACACACAGAATCATTCTTAGGTTATCATAATATAGTGCATATGTACTGTCTTATTATGTATTATTTACTTGTGCAATTAGAAAGAGTAGCTAAAAGTGTAAAAGTTTAAATTTATCGTGTGGCTGATTCACCTTCATTCTCGGTCACATGGTCCTTACAGAGGAAGTAGCCCTCACTAGTCGGCCAACCTGTCATTAGGAGGTCTTGGCCCATACCGTCTCTGGAAGGTCACAAATGACATTCCCGTTCCTTATTTATTCATCGTTTCGTCATTCGTTCATCATTTGTTCTGATCTTGAGCTTCTTTTAGAAAATTATACCTTAGTTTATCCGTGTTTTTATTGTCTTTGGGGGAATTTTGCCACAAAGACAAAGTAGATTTATCTTTGTTCACTAAAGAAAACAAATACAATACAAGTACTCTTGAGTGAAGTGCTACAACGGTGTTTTTTTTCTGTGTTGTTTTGTCTTAGGGCTTTATCTGTAACAATTTTTTTAATCTGTATGTCCCTTCGCGAGCACAGGTCTAATCCTGCCCTTGAACGATGTCGAACTCGACCCCTGTTGTGTGGCCGTCGCAAGAAATCCTTCTACAAAACAAATTGTAGTGAACTTGTTCTAATTTCAGTTTCAGAGGCCTGTTGCACTACTAAATATTTGCATTTTTTTTTAAATTTTCACAATAGGCAAATGAAATAGCATTACTGACTTGAAGTGGTTGCATTGCGTGTTTCTATGAGCTTAGCAGGATTTGTTTTTTCCCCACACGTACGTTCAGTATAGTCTTATTCCACACTCCACATGCAAGTTTCGTCCATTTCTTTTGTCTATTGTGAATATTAAAAAAAATCCCTAGCAAATCTCTTATATGCCATTGGTTAAGCTTCTAATCTTTGATCCACCATCGGTAAAACTCATATCTCTTATAAGTCAATGTTTTTAAACTTTTATCCCTGAAACTTTCAGGCCACTATGGTGTGTTCTTGTAGTCTAACACATTAAAATAAATTGTTCCGCGCCTCTCTTGCCACCAGCTTGCTCGCCACTCACGTAGCCCGGGTTAGAACGCGCAATCAGGCAAGGCAAGCCAAGGGCAAACAAGTCATTTTAATGTGTTAGATTAAGAAAAAAAATGATCTATAGTGGCAGTTTAAAAACATCGGTATACAAAGGATTCAAATTTTGCCGAGGACGGATCAATTTTAACCTATGGCAAGGTAATACATCTCAGGAGAATACGTTCATTCATAAATCTTGATTAGATCCTTTACTTCAAGATTCTACCATTCCGGTTTCATCTCGTGCTATTACTATTCTTTTTTACTTATTGATTGAGAACATTATAACTTGGTTCCAGTCAAAATGAAGATACCACGTACTTTCATCACCAGTTATATGCTAATTGACAGGTGCTGCCTCATCTTGTAAAATGCGTTCAACAAGAACAGTATCCTCTTGAATCTAAAAAAAAAAGGAGTGTATACCGAAAAAAGAAGCACGAAACCAGGTAAAGACTACTACATAAAGGACAGAAATAACACCCAACATATTAGAGTGTTGTGTGTTAAACATGGGCTTTATCATTGTTACCATTAAACTGTGGTTTTTTGCACGAGATAAGTAACCATTTGGTTTTGTTAGACAAAGTGATCTATTAAAAATGCAGTTCCTGCTTTGTTTTACACACCGTACGCTAGTAAATATTTTGGATTCCAAACAAATGTTACTGCCGTTCGTCAAAACTCCTCTTTCTGAACTTGTGCGGCCGTTCAGAATTCCTCACACCATCTTGCTTGTGGACTTCTCCATATACTTGTTCATCCTGGACAACTTTGATGCTGATATCCCTTGACCTCCTTCTGTCCCTGGAGAATTGAGCAGCACATCCATTACCAATATGCTTGAACAAACTGAGCGGTTTAAAAGACAGCTCAAACAGTAACATGAAAACTTAGGCTTGTTGATACTATGGTTTAGCAAAATACTTTGGTTTTGAGAGGTATGGAGGAGTTTGGATGTAACAAGTTTTGCAGTTTTAAAAAACATGTTATTGCTAAAAGTGCAACCATTTTGGAGTTTTAATAACTCCACTCCTGTCCTCTTTTTTCTAAGCCATGGTTTCTTAATATTTTGGTTTTGACTCCTGTTGACTCCTGTCCTCTTTTTTCTAAGCCATGGTTTCTTAATACCCATACCTGTTGACTCCTGAAGCATATTCATCATCGTGTAGTGACAACCAAAGCATGGATCCAGTGTGAGGTGGGATTAAAGATCCAGTTATATGACAATTCATTTCTGTATCCACCCTGCAATTGATCATCAGAAGAAACACCATTAATTTACTGATCCAACATGTGGAGCACTATTAACTGCTTCCAATCACTTCATGTACCTATATATGCTCTTCTCCAACATAAATACATAAAATCGTCAGATCTATTGTTGGACTGAATTTCAGCTCTGTTACATTATGCAAAAGGAAAATGATGTAGCTAGATTGCTGAACAATGCACTTCAGGAAGCCATCATCTTGATGCTGACATGTTTTACTAAATTACTAACATGCTAGAGAAGTTCAAAGGTATTAGTGCAACACATCATGGTGCAGCTAATATACAAATGTATTTGGCATCTGTAAAGGATGCATGTACTTCATTTCAGAAAATCTCCAGGAAAACAATTTAAACTAACAAAAAGGGAACCAGGATAGCACATACCTTTTGACAGAAAACCTTATCATGCTTCCTTTTTTTATTACATGATGTTTGTCTGACCGGCTTACAAATCTTCCTCCATCACCTTTCTGTGCGAAAACATAAAAATAAATTAATACCTACTTTTTTTTTGCGAGACTGATTGACTTCAACAAAAGTAATATAGATGCAAAATTGTCAATCATAGACAAGTTACTCTGTTACTGGTTGATTGGTTGTATTCAAAAGCCCATATAAAACAAAAGTCTAGGTTCACAAATCCCAATGGTCTGAAGAATGTCATGCAAAGCTAGAAATGTCCAAATGATCCCAAGATGCATACAAATACAAAAACCTGCAAGTGCACTCCAACATAAATACATAAAATCAACAGATCTATTGTTGGACTGAATTTCAGCTCTGTTACATTATGCAAAAGGAAAATGATGTAGCTAGATTGCTGAACAATGCACTTCAGGAAGCCATCATCTTGATGCTGACATGTTTTACTAAATTACTAACATGCTAGAGAAGTTCAAAGGTATTAGTGCAACACATCATGGTGCAGCTAATATACAAATGTATTTGGCATCTGTAAAGGATGCATGTACTTCATTTCAGAAAATCTCCAGGAAAACAATTTAAACTAACAAAAAGGGAACCAGGATAGCACATACCTTTTGACAGAAAACCTTATCATGCTTCCTTTTTTTATTACATGATGTTTGTCTGACCGGCTTACAAATCTTCCTCCATCACCTTTCTGTGCGAAAACATAAAAATAAATTAATACCTACTTTTTTTTTGCGAGACTGATTGACTTCAACAAAAGTAATATAGATGCAAAATTGTCAATCATAGACAAGTTACTCTGTTACTGGTTGATTGGTTGTATTCAAAAGCCCATATAAAACAAAAGTCTAGGTTCACAAATCCCAATGGTCTGAAGAATGTCATGCAAAGCTAGAAATGTCCAAATGATCCCAAGATGCATACAAATACAAAAACCTGCAAGTGCAGAAGTATTGTTGCAAACCATCAAATCCTCAATTATTTCTGGGCCATTCCACTGTTGGGAACGTTTTACACTGGTCCTAATATTGTGACTTATAAAACTGAACCACCTAAAAACAAATGCAACGCTCACAAGAATAACAATCAATATATACATATCTGAGGTGTGAATGAATAAATGCAAGCAAACCCTTGCATATGGAGACAGTAACACATGAAGAACAATCAGAGTTTCTGATGCTTTGACAACAAAGGTCCTACCATGTTCTGTTAACATAGTTTTTTGTTTCTCTGAATACAAATTATGACGCATAGGGGAAAAAAAATAGATATGGGTCTATCAACAATCAATGACTCGAACTAGAAGAGATGAACAAAGGTGCAACAGAAAAAAAAAACACGACGATTAACAATAACAGTACCAGAAAGCTAGTACCATTTTCGTCATTAGCAAGAGGCAGCAAATCTTACTCTTTTGAATTTGAACTTTTCATGAATATCATCCGACATGATGGCTGCTGAGAAAACCCCCAATATAATGGCATGAATTGACTCCTTCCCAAGCATTTCAACCGTCCCTTCTGATCTTAGCAAACAATTAAATATCAGAAGTAAGCATTTCAATTCGGGATTATTTCTCATTTTGTTTCACAAGATATAATCACATATTTAGCCACTAGAAAAAACATTAGCACACTCAAGTCTACAGTTATGGCATCCCCAAGTGTAACAAGCTGGTGTGAGCTTCCAAAGAATTAAGTCAGGAATAGGACTAGAGCAAGCATAGCATACAGGCAGGAGCTGATAAAGTTACTATAAGAGCATACCCAGCATCATGTTTGGTTGGGGAGAAAATAGCAGTAGGGTTGCTTGCACCGGGACACCAAAGTACGGCACCAAGCCATTCAGGATTTTGCCTTTGACATTCTCCTGCTTATTCATGTTATCTTCCTTACCCCTATTGTCTTCCTTGTCCTTTTTTTCTTTTCTAGACCCAATGGTAAATTCATGAGCCAACAACACGCCATCAAAGCGATCTTCGTACCTGCACAGGCACAAAGCACCATCCAGTTATGCTCACACGATAATCTTATTTGCAAGAACAAAAAACGACACTCGCAGCAGCTCGAATGCAGCAGTGAGCATGCTACAAAGAATTAAAGGTCCTAAATCCATGCATAATCTCCTGGGAACTTGTTGAACTGTAGCCTAAGCTCATAGCATAGTCAGGTTTCATACTCGCACCTAGTAAATAGGTGTTCCTCTATTGCAGATGTATCAAAGAAAAATTCGCTTCAAACTCACATAAAAGCAACAGAACGGAGCTCATGTTCAGTTGAATCAATTGGTTTCAGCGGGTGGTGGTAAGAGATTAAGACAATCAGAGGCATCATTGAGTTTGGACAGCAGATTTTGGACGCTACAGCGCCGGTACAGTAACAATTGCAAAGCAAAGGAGCCGCTCCAGTCCGCCACTGCTGGCGATTGCCTCTGTAGCTTAAGCTCACAAGTTAAAGAAATCTACTGCCCACCAAATCCCCGCCATTTCTCCTCTAACAAATCAGCACATGACTCGAGCCGAATCCACTGACCAAGAGCGTAATAAACTCCAAAAAGAAGCAGAGGGAGGGAGGGAGGGAGGGAGGGGAGCACGGGACGCACGCACGTGAAGAGAAGCGAGCTGAGCTGTCGGGCGACGGCGCGGCGGACGTCGCCGGCGTTGGCAGGGTGCACGTACACCGTCAGGTCCGCCTCCGACTTCCGGAGCCCCTCCATCGCTACACTGCAGCGGCCGGGTCGGGAAGTCTCTGAACCCTAATAAACCTTGGCGGCTGCAGCGGCACGAGGCGAGGGAAGCGCCGTTGCGATGAAGGGACGAACAGGCCGCCTATATGCCGGCCCAACAACAACAACAGGCCCCGCCTATATTCCGGCCCTACATATAAGAATACTCCCGTCCGTCTCCCGGGACAGATCTCACATTCTCAAGCCGCCGCCTCGCCCGCTCCTCCCACCGCCGCCTGCAGCCGTAGGACTGCACCGTGGAGGCCGCAGTTGTGCGCCTCCGTCCTGTCCCCGTGCTCCTCCTCCTCCGCCACCCTCGCCCCCGCGCTGGGGAAGAGGATGTTGCTTGGAGCCAAATGGCGGGGAGGGGGAGGGAAGCCGACGGTGGGGGCAGAACACGGCAACGAGAGGTCGCTGGCCTGTCGCAGCCCTCCGATCTGCTGTAGATGGAAAGACGATGAGAAGGCTGCCGACGACGACCGGTATAGATTTCTCAGAGTTTGTTGGTGGTTTAATCTAATGCTAAACGATTTCATTTCTTGAATAATATTTTAGTTCACGCGAAATAGCCAACTTGATGTGGATGGGTTTGTTCAAGCCGCTAACCAGCATAAATAAGGCCTTTCATTGGTTGCGACGAATCTGCAACTGTTTAGTTGCGCCTTTGTTCTTTTTTTCGTTTTTTACCGTGCTCTGAATTTGCTGCTGCTGACGGCAAGCACAAGAAGGTCCGCCACATAGAGTTCTAGTTCTGTGTTGGCCTATTCATTATTGTGCAAGAGAGATCTGGGCATGCGCTTAGCAGCAGTGGCACCTGTGTTCCTGCTGCCAGCAGTTACCCTACATTCACCAATTTCATGGGCATAAACTGGTTACCATTCTTTTGGTTGGTTGTCGTCACAGCCCTTTCTTTCTCCTGGGTTTAACTGTTTTAGACCCATTGAATCAGAGCATGTATGAGAGGCATTGTAGGCTTGTAGCTGTCTGGATGATCCGCTAATTAGCTTAAGTCCATTCATGTGTTGCGATGAATCATTTTGTAGCAGTATTGTTTTTGTTTTATTGTGTGCTGAATTTGCTGCTGCTGACGGCAAGCACAAGAAGGTCCGCCACATAGAGTTCTAGTTCTGTGCTGGCCTAATCATTATTGTGCAAGAGAGATTTGGGTGCGCATATTGCAGCAGTGGCTTCTGTGTTCCTGCTGCCAGCAGTTACCATACATTCATCAAGTTTCTGTGGACTGGGATACAATAGACCAGGTTGTTTTGATCGGATGGAAACATCACCTTGTTTCTTTCAGGCTTGAAGTGCAAGAATACGGAACAATCTGATTGGACATGACTCCAATCCCAGACAAATCAATCGAAAGAGAAAACAAGATGATCTGGTTAGAAAATAGTATGTTTTGCACAATTACATCATACATCTTCTATCCGTAACCAATCTGCAAAAGGAGGCGGCAAATGAATTTTAAAAGCTTCCATAGGTATGTTGAACTTAGATCATTTTTCATATGGTATTGAATTTAAGTACAGTTCTTAAATTTTCTGTGGTGTTTTGTAGGATGGGCTAGGCACAACTTTGCCAAATTAAAAGGGATATTAGGAAAAGCATTCTGTCAACAATGGGACACCTTTATCTCGTTCAATGGAAGTGGAGTTTTAGAGAAGAGATGCAGCTAGTAGTCCTGAAGGCCAAGACTAGTGTTAAACCTTTGTTGGAAGAGTGGTTATTTAATTTAACTTAAAGTGACTCTTAGTGGGGTCTTTTTTGGGCCTGCGGCCTTGTACTATGTAAATATCTTTCAAATTAATAGGAAATAAATGAAGTAGAGGGCTCCCCTTTGTTCGTCCATTAAAAAAAAAGTGGAAAGATATTTGTGTGTTGTGTGTCCCAAGATCAAGTTTCATGGTATATGTGGCAATTTGCCAAGAAGTGGTGATCAATGCATGAAAAACGATTGGTTCATAGGTTTTGTGGTGTCCAGTTCTGCAACAGTTTCTGAACAAATCTGGAGCTTGGGTAAAGAGCTAAACTGATTGTAGTTTCAGTTGGGGGTTTTTGTCTACAGGACATCAACTCCTTTTTTTTTGTTGCTGGACATCTAGAAAAACCTGTTTGGTCTGTAGGACAGTGCGGTCGGGAAAAGTTCAGTTATTACCATGCTTTTAGGTGTTACCTATTTCAACACCTTCAAATGTGCATAAAAAATTGCAACCAAAATATCGATTAATGAGTCATGCAATCCAATTGAGACTTGTGCAAAGAGACTTTTTTATGTCGGCGTAGGTCTGCCAGGTTTGCTGGAGGCTCTGGAGAGATGCGATACTAGCCACGCATCCACTCGCCGTGACATATGTCTGAGTCAAGCCAATGCGGTTGGCGTGACCTCCCAGAATGGATTCTCATCTTCGTATCTTCTTTTCTTGCAGCGGACAACCTCTATATCTCAACCTCTATACCAACTAAATTATATTTTATTCTCACCCACCACCGCCCGCCACC
>LAPY01000496.1:42941-56346 GCA_000970635.1 Eragrostis tef | reverse complement strand
AATCAATATACAACCTGCTGTGCTGGCATGATAATTCAATGTGAAATGACCACACTATTGCCAATTATTTGCTTTCTTGGTTCAAAACAATTTTCGAAATGCTATTGCCTTGATTTTTTGTCAGTTTTGGAGTTGAATTTTAGCATACAATATATGTCATCTTGTAGAAGTGACGGAAAACTTGTTACACATGGCAGCAGCCAGTAAAAGACAGTAACCTCATGTTTATAGTTTGGGTAATTTGCACGGTTTCTAGTTTTTTCCCAATAGCCAGCACTGCTATGGGAACGCTGAAACCAAATTGTGGCTCCTGCAAAACTTTACTGAACTTCAGTAAAGTTTTGCGAACTTCAGTAAAGTTTTGCAAGTGCTGAAGTATTATGTTGGAAATGGTCAATTTTCCAAGTGCTAAATTTTGCTAGTATTATTGTTGTTATTTACAATGTCTTGTCAATTTATAATATTTATTTTAAGAGAGTCTACTAAATTATCTTCTGAAACAGAAACATAAGGCCTTATGGCCAAATAATCATCACATTCAGTAGATTTCTTTAGCTTCTTGACTCCCTTTACCCTTTCCTAATAATGCATTCATACTCTACTTTTGTTTTCCATGAGACCACAACAATGAAACACTTGACTTGCAGTTTGTCCAGCAGGAAAGAGAGGAAGTGGAACCATCTCTGCGCCTTTCTCAGGTGCTGCATGATCTTCCAAGCAGCAACCCAGATGCTGCAGCGACAGAAATTTCACCACACCTATATTTCATTTGCCTGTTGCATTTGGCGAATGAACATGGCTTGACGCTACGCGATCGGCCAACATTGGATGAAATTGATATATATGTACCGACTTCACCACTTGTGAAGTAACCTTGCTGCAGTTCTTAGATGTGTTGTTGTAGATGTTACTGGGCCATTCTTAGCTAGCATTAGATGCGCTTTTGCATTGTATCATATAATATATCCTGTAATGATGGTTATGTTTTGTTTGATGTCATCTGATGGAGGCTGTTAACTTGCTACATGATCTTAGTGGTCAACGCTCTTGGGATTGATTGAGCTTCAAATATTTAAAGCAATCATTCAACTTTGTTTCACAGTTCAAATATCTCAAAAACATATATTGAACTGATTGGCTGGATTGAAACGCTATTTTTTTGGTGCGTATGTAGAAGAAAATCAAACTGTTAAGATATAGAAGAAAACACCATCAGTGTTCCTCTTTGCAATAGTTATGATTTATTGCACCTCTTCTATCAATATCAAATTTCAAGTTACAAAAGTTTTGCCTTAGATAATCCATGATTTTGGCACATGAATTGCATACCATAATCTAGACTGTTTCTTGATTTGTGCGTGCCATTCTTGTGTAGGGGTCATGCTAATCTTCTTTGTGTCATTCCAATTTTATTGGATGTTCCCGAAGGGACTAGACACCATAATCTGGTGTTTAGTTTCAGTGTTCTAATGGGCAACAATATGAACAATTCGTCATCTTGAAAAAATAAACTTCAAGCTATGTAAATCTAAAAACTTCAGATACTTTCTGTCTCTGTGGTGCATACATCCATGTGATGTGTGGGTAAGCCATTGAACAAAACATCAACAATTTGAAAGCTCAAATAGAGAAAAATTCTACTAAAATATGTTTGCATCTAAATGGTTTTCTTAAGCAAAACTGCAAAAGTATATCAAATGAGAGAACATGTAGCAGATAACTGCCACGAGTGGTCCCGAGTTTGTTAATAGTTTCATGAGAACATATATGTGGAACCCGGTACCCATTTACCAGTTGGTGCGAATTCTAATTACTATATCACTTTACAAAAGAGAATCAAGTAACATATACTGAGGGAACAACTAGTAGCTCCAAATCCATTAGACTCCCAAAATCGATTGACATATACAAGCTCATGCAAGTGAACATGGTAGGCCTTGATGCTTTGCTTTGTCATCCAGAGTTCACATAATGTATGAAGCTGGGGTCATTCAAACTCGCCAATATCCTTCTGACCGGCAAGGATCCTCGAGATCTGGAGGCCCCGGCTGAAGGCCTGGTTGAACAACAGCCGCGTCTGGAACTCTGAGACGAAGGGGAACCATGAAAGGAAGCCGATAGGTAGGAAGAGGATGAGACCCATCATGTTTTCATATGCCCTCCCAAGCTCCATGATGGAGTCCCAGATGATGGTCCTCCTAATCAACGGGGAGCATGCTTGCCCGATCTGCAAGAAATCATAGAAATAATCAGGTAGCTTTGAGAGGATTATTTTCCCTAAAAAAGATAAAGAGGATTACCGAGCCTGCCATAGATAAATAATCAGGAAGCTTTAAGAGGATTATCTTCACTTAAAAATAAGAGGATTACTAGGTCTGCCATAGAGAAAATTCGTAGTAAAGGAAATCTGTGTGATGTTTTAAATGATTGAACTGCTGACATGCTGCTGATCACTCTGCTCTTCAATCAATTGTTTTGTTAGCATTATCTTGAATTTTTGAGATATGGAACTATGTCGCCACAGGAACTTACAGCTGCAGTATATTTTAACCACCATATTGGGGGTCCTTTCTTACTCAAATATTCTAACTGAAGGTTCAAGTCAACTAGAAAGCACGTTTAATGTTTGCTTTTTGTTAGCATGATCCTTTCACGAGCAGTTTGGATGCTAGATTCGTCTTTTGAACATAAAAAGCAAAAAAGTATTAAACATACTGGTAAATTGAGGGTTTCACTCACCAGAAGAATACACCATCCAGTAGGCAAGAATCCAAGAATACTAGCGAAGCAATCGGAAATCGTGAGATTAGCGACAACAAATAGGACTGCCATCACAGAGACAAAACCTAAGAAGAGAAGGCCCTTGAGGATGCGGAACATAAGCTGCAGGTCTGTTCCAAATTTCTGCCTCCCTATTGAAACCATCTAAGTGGAAGAAAAAACATACAACATGTTAAGTGTTTTGAACATAAGAGATAATTAAATAGGCCAAAAGAATGGTCGCGGTCTTACCTTCAAGACTATTAGCACCAGGAGCATAACCACCCATGAAAGTCCGTAAATCTAGAAAGGAAAGTGGTATTGCATTAGGTTTCCTTGTAATGTACAGATTATAAAGAAACTAACAACATGAATCTTGCGGAGAGATTACCATGATGCTTTTGTTGCCTTGTGATATGTTCAGATGGTAGACAATGCCATACTGGTAGATCAAAAACCGGAGTGAAAGGAGGATTTCCAAGAGAAGGGCACGAATGCTCGTCTTCCTGAGGTGCTCCTGCTCACCTATCCACCATGCTTCCCAGCTTTGGTCGACAGACATGCCAATACCCCCTCGGTTACCCATCCACTTCCTCCAATCTGTCCAATCGTCAACTGTCTTCTGCCACTCAAAGCACGACGGGTTGAAGATAAACGGTGCAAAGAGCCAAGAAGCGACCAGAAACCATATGGAGAAGGTGACAAATAGGTACAGCTTCGAGCTGCGATAGGAACGCCCATATGCTAGATACACGACCAGAAGTATCAACAGTTCGAGTCCTTTAACGAAGTGGCTGCGGGAGTACATTCGGTAGTTCTCAGCAAACTTTGCATGGTAAACAACAAATCCACGACCTGTAGGTCTGTATTTAGCGCCACCATGGAGTATTGTTCTCCCATAGTAGTGGGTTTTGGTGCCAAGCTGAAATGTGAAGAACACAGATGCCAACTGAAGCTGCATGATTACAAACTCTCCTAACGCTGTACGGAACCCCTTCTCTAAGCCAACTTCCATGATCATAGGGAGGACAAGCAGCAATCCTAGCTGGAAAACAGACTGTGAAGCCAGTGCATTTTCAAGGGGCTTGATGTTCTCCTGAATACGTGGATCCAGTAGAATAGTCTTTTCCAGACCACTCATAACTAGATACAGCCTCCCATACAAAAATACATAGACAGTAAGTACAGTAACCTGAAAGCAGGAACTACGGATGTCAGTATCAAACATGCAGGGCAGTGGCAAATATTTGGAGCGTGATTAAACTCAGTCACA
Organism: Eragrostis tef; assembly: GCA_000970635.1. NCBI lineage: Eukaryota > Viridiplantae > Streptophyta > Magnoliopsida > Poales > Poaceae > Eragrostis > Eragrostis tef. The sequence goes on along the minus strand of LAPY01000496.1, from coordinate 52,313 downwards.
ATGCTTGAATTGAAGTGAACAATTTTTTTTTCACATGAAAGACCATATTTTTTTTTAGTTTGATAAATTGAACATATTGGTGCATGAGCAGCAGTTGGGACGGTATATCTGTATGAAGCCCTCTAAAGAATGATAAGATACTAATTTCCTTCTGATGGGAACAGTAGGTATGGTCCCATTAGGAATTTGGGTAGAACTAAAACTTAAGGATTAACTTGCAAAATTATAGGAGAGAAGAAATAAGGATCTTACTAGTGTTAGTTTCTTACCATGCTACTGAAGTAAAACCCAACTGTAGTAAAGTAGAAAGATAGCATTCTGTAGAAGTCAAATCTGCGCCCAAGTCGATAGATGTCACGACTCAATGTTTGTTCACCATTGCCATTTGCCACTTTAGCTTCAAAGCTAGATATTTGATTCATTCCCACATCACGACCCTTCCCGACTTGCATATACTCATGATGCGTAACGTTTCCTCCTCTCATTGTTGAATTAAAACCTAAGAACATTGAATTCTGTTAGTACAATCAGAGAACTGATAAGAACACGTTTTTTTTTAAGCTGCAGGTACCTGAAAATATATCTTCGCTAAGATTTATGGTCTTTGAGGCTTTACTTATGCCACCCCTGGTGATATGGAAGAGTCTATCGAAGATATCCGGGTGGCCATAATGGAATCGAACCCTGTTTCAAATCGCAATAGTGAACTCAAGAAATACAAAACCTCACAGTAAAACACTGGCATGATCATGATGGGAAAAAAATGAGCATTTCACACACAAAATGTATAAACATGTAAAACCAAATTAGGTCTTATTCAACACTAATAAACATGTAAAGGTGCAGAATATCCTGCATGATAATTTCTATTATATCTTAAAATTTATAAGTCTGAATTTGAAACACAGCTAGAGAAGGGAAAAGATTAAATGTATTTGGTCTTATCACGGTGGAGAGTATTTCCCTGATGGTTCATAATTATTGTTCATAACATGATGCCTCCATATTCGCCTCAATCAAATGGAGTTGACAAAAGAAAGAATCACACTTTGACTGACTTGGTAAACACCATATTAGACACTGCTAGATTGTCTAAGGCATTGTGGGGGAAGGCCCTGTTGACTTCATGTCATGTACTAAATAGAGTTCCCATAAAGAATAAGAAGACTCCATATAAACAATGATAAGGGGAAAAAACCATCACGGCATGTCATGTCATTGACTAGTGCACGTGGGGTTGTTTGACCACAGTTAACATGATTGGGACCATATGCTAAGATATGTAAGAACACACCATTTTCTTTTGAATGATTGGTTCATGTGATAATGGTGAATGTGTTCAAATATTTCATGGCCATGGTTCGGTCAAACGTGAAAAACTTGTTTAGTCACATAAAGAATTATAAGTGAACCTCATAGCTGATTTGGATATTTTTTTTGTTTGAAATAGGCCAAATTTGAAATCTACATCTATACGAAAGGAGATAATTATTGCATACTTGAGAGGATTGGCTAGAACTCTTTGCCCAATAGTAACAAAGCTGGTCTCTTGATTGGACATAAACCAAGCAAGCGATGAAACACTAAAATAGAAGAATAGTTAATTGAATTACCTTCTCTCTCCACTCATCATCTTTTAGTGATTCAAGATTTATATTTGCAAACAGTTGTTTTTGGCTGCCTTCATCCTTCAAGATACTGCAAGATTCAGAAAATAGGATAATCAGAAATTACACATGGAGGTGCTGAGTTTCTCATAGATCTTACCCTTGTCCATGTTTCATAATATCCTGCGTGATAATTTCCATTATATCTTGTAACAGATTGGCAACTTGTGTCTTTACAGGATCACTGTCGTCATAATCTGTTTTCTGCAAACAGAGTTCGCTCATTTTTTTTTGTTTGGAGGGAAAAGTGAATTGATTTTTGGAAGTGTTAAAAAGAACGTGGTACAAGAGATATTCAATAAACTAAACACAAGAGTTGGGCAGTACCAGCAGTTGCAGTAGCTTATCAAACTTAGCAGTTAGCTGAGGAAGCTCATCTAATCGGAATTCCTTCACAAGTGACCGTCGCCGTATGCTATCCTCGACGCTAGCATGTATTCGATCAACAACTCTGTAACCACGGTGCAATGTAAATTACTACATTTTTTTATGAAAGTAAATTACTACAGCCAAGATCATGATAGGTGTATGTACAAATACAAGATCAAACATTAGTTAACAGGGCTGAGAAAAAAGGTGGCTTACTTCTTATCACTCTCTTCTACTATAAGACTGTCTAGAATCTGTAATAACGTTTCATAGCATTCTATCACAGCATATTCCGTATATGGATCCTGCTTTATCCTCTTTATCAGTTCTTCATCCTTCTTCTTGACACCCTTGGCCATATCAAGTGCTATTGGAACCTAATATGAAGAAATCATAGCAATAAGCATAGCACTGAGTCATGGTGGAAAACAGAGTAATTCAGTTCGTTCACAACTGAAAAAAGTGTGTACCTTACTGGCAAGAAGGAAAGGAGGCCACTGAAATACACTAGTTTGACTGCCTGACGATGGAACAATCAGAAGATTTTTCTCCCTGTAGACAAACGAAAATAAATTCTTCAAGGACGTGTTGAAATTGAATAAAAATAAATAGAGCATTAAAGTGATGCCAACCTATTGCTTAGTAAGTCCTCTTCGCGCAAAGAATTAATAAATGCATTCCATGTGTCAGCAAACTTATCAATGTGAGCGTTTTTGTCTTCCTGGCGTGATAGATTGCATGGAAAGTATTAAACAATAATCATAAATATAATATCAATTCTATAAAAAAATGATGTAAAGATAAATTGGTACAATGAAAATAGTTAATTGAATTACCTTCTCTCTCCACTCATCATCTTTTAGTGATTCAAGATTTATATTTGCAAACAGTTGTTTTTGGCTGCCTTCATCCTTCAAGATACTGCAGGATTCAGAAAATAGGATAATCAGAAATTACACATGGATATGCTGAGTTTCTCATAGATCTTACCCTTGTCCATGTTTCATAATATCCTGCGTGATAATTTCCATTATATCTTGCAACAGATTGGCAACTTGTGTCTTTACAGGATCACTGTCGTCATAATCTGTTTTCTGCAAACAGAGTTCGCTCATTTTTTTTTGTTTGGAGGGAAAAGTGAATTGATTTTTGGAAGTGTTAAAAAGAACGTGGTACAAGAGATATTCAATAAACTAAACACAAGAGTTGGGCAGTACCAGCAGTTGCAGTAGCTTATCAAACTTAGCAGTTAGCTGAGGAAGCTCATCTAATCGGAATTCTTTCACGAGTGACCGTCGTCGTATGCTATCCTCGACGCTAGCATGTATGCGATCAACAACTCTGTAACCACGGTGCAATGTAAATTACTACATTTTTTTATGAAAGTAAATTACTACAGCCAAGATCATGATAGGTGTATGTACAAATACAAGATCAAACATTAGTTAACGGGGCTCAGAAAAAAGGTGGCTTACTTCTTATCACTCTCTTCTACTATAAGACTGTCTAGAATCTGTAATAACGTTTCATAGCATTCTATTACAGCATATTCCGTATATGGATCCTGCTTGATCCTCTTTATCAATTCTTCATCCTTCTTCTTGACACCCTTGGCCATATCGAGTGCTATTGGAACCTAATATGAAGAAATCATATCAATAAGCATAGCACTGAGTCATGGTGGAAAACAGAGTAATTCAGTTCGTTCATAACTGAAAAAAGTGTGTACCTTACTGGCAAGAAGGAAAGGAGGCCACTGAAATACACTAGTTTGACTGCCTGATGATGGAACAATCAGAAGATTTTTCTCCCTGTAGACAAACGAATTTAAAATCTTCAAGGATATGTTGAAATAGAATAAAAATAAATAGAGCATTAAACTGATGCCAACCTATTGCTTAGTAAGTCCTCTTCCCGCAAAGAATTAATAAATGCATTCCATGTGTCAGCAAACTTATCAATGTGAGCATTTTTGTCTTCCTGGCGTGATAGATTGCATGGAAAGTATTAAACAACAATCATAAATATAATATCAAGTCTATAAAAAATGATGTAAAGATAAATTGGTAAAAAAAGTTAGCAAAGCCAAACCTCATGTCCTTTGTATCGACTACCATGACTAGGTAAAAGTTTTTTGCCAAATTCTATTGGAATTGCCTCAAATCTTGATCTTAACATCCCAAGGGTTCGGATCTTTAGGATGATAAAAAATTGGCAAGCATTAAAATCAGTTAACATAGAATGTCAGCAATCACGAGGCAAGACATAATCTTAGGCTACCAACCTCACCCAAGCGGCTGAAGGCACCATTTACTCCACCACATATGGTGGAGAAAATGGCATACCATATCTGCGTGTCCATGAAGTATACCTGTATGCAAAAATTCCCATTTTGACTAAACAATAGAGACATGATTCATTCAGAAACACCAGCAAGAAGAAACTAATAAATCCGTACATACCATGACAACTGGAGCCCATACAGTAATCACAACTCCTAAATTATGCTGCACTGTGAAAATTCAGTATCCTGTTAGTGCTTGAAACTTTATGCAATGGTGTCACATATAATGATATTAAAATATCACAAAATGAAAATATACATAATAATCTTACAGGATGGGAAGAACTCATGCCACTCGTAAGTTCCCACTCCCAAAAACATGATTGTCTTGGTAGGCTCAACAAGAGGAGAAATCTGCAGCATTAAAGTGTCAGTAACTTTTGCATATTTAAGGTTGTCAGGAACCATAATAATTTTCAAGTGTTGTAGTGGTGAAATGGAAAATTATTTCAGTTTGAGAGAGAGAGAGAGAGAGAGAGAGAGAGAGATGCTTGTATAGGTAAGGTATGACATTATACTTGGCTCAAAATTCACTCAAAATAATAAAGCCTATATTATTCTAACCTCCGCGTAAAAGCTGAATGTGAGCTTGCATATAAGCAATAGAATCCAGAATGATGTGTACCTAGTACAATAAAAAAATATTCATATTATTAGACAGAGGTAATAAGATTGGCGAATAAGATATCAACAAATTGTGGCTTACTTAAGAAGGGAACATGTGTCCTCATACATGCCTCGCGCAACATATAACTTTGGCTGTTTCAAAATGAAAATGTGTCAGAACTACAACACTTCTGCAAAGAAATAATGTACATAAACATACACAATCTTACCTGATTCCACCACAAAAGAAATCTAATAATTCGAGAATTTGAACGCTCTAAGGCTCGTCGAATCGGTAGAAATATGAAAAACAAGGCACTGAATATGTTTGGTAACATGTAAATAGCAATGGCAAAATTATAAATTGATTCATTCTGTAGATTCCCAATCCAATTGCTGAAGAACTTTACAAGGCCTGTTGGATTTTGAATAGAGCTTGCGTATGTTACTGGAAGAATTATCAGCCAGGCAGCAGCCACGATAAATTTCAGGATGTATCGTATCATTTGTGAACACTCCAAGCTCCTCCAAGCCTTCCAATTGAGAATAAGTTCTAGTGTGGCTGAAAAATTTAAAAGACAAAAGTCAAAAAACTGTGGAGCAATTGAAGCAAGGGAATGTACTGGAGCAGCATGAACTGATATTAACCTTGCTCATACAAGTCAAATTAAGCAAGATATGCATAAAACATCTGCACCAAAAGAGGTCAAGACGCATAGAGACCCCGGGGCAAAGTAAACTTGTACCTTGAAGGAAGTTGAGGAAAGCAGCCGTTATGAAGATTGTCAATACGTTTTTGAAAACCTCTGGTTGAAATATAGAAGAAAGTGTTTTATTAGGGCTCCATGCAATAATTGCCATCGCCTGCAGGGCAAGAAATCACATTATATGCCATCTACAAGGCGACATAACAATATGTTATGCAAGGACAAAGGCCATCATATACCTGGAAAGCCAATATAAAGAAGGCCCACATACGATCAAAACTTCGGAATAGGTGCAAAAATGTTCGAACTTCAACAAAATTTGTTTTTGATATCCGTCGTCTGGTAACCGCGTGACCATGTTGCTGTGAACATATAAAATCAGTTCCATTATCAATAACTGATATGCTAGTTTTCTTCAGCAACATGCAAGAAATTATGTTCCTCTCGGACTTTCTCTCTATCTAAAGTGCAGGGATTTTGAGGATATTACGTCATCAAGGAGAAGCAATGACAACAGGCAGTATGAAGCAACAAGTAAAACATCCAGGAAGGGAAACATATCTTTGAAACGAGAATCCCTTAACATAAAAAACCAAATAATCAAAATTGTGTATGCAACTTGATGTGGCATTTTCTATAAAAATTAACTTCAAAACTAAATATGTTCTTACAATTAAAATTGATTGCTTCGCTGTTGTGTTTCCACTTTCTATGCGCACCGAAAGAGCATAGTGCACTGTTCCATAGGTAAAAAATTATTTTGGATGCTGGAAAAAAGAGTAAATAATGGATGTTCTTGCAATGTTATTTACATATGGCCAATGCGGAGATTATATTCATATGTAACAAGCAGTGAATGAACAGACACTGCATTAGGTACCATCACATGCACCACATGTCCATTTAGTTCAAGAACGAAGCATTATACACACTCACTCTTCTTCCAAGTTATTGGCAGTACAAGATCGAAACTGGCGTTAAGTTCGATATCTCAAGGACAACTAGCAGCCACATAACTGCTGAGGCAACAACATATTTTCTGGCAAAATGACAACGAAGGAGAAAGTGAGCGGTGCAAGGAAGTGTAGGAGAGGGCAAGAGGCTGGGACTCATGAAAAAGAAGGTGTGGAAGAATGATGATACAGCAGGAGCAATGATCATCGGTAGAGGAATTGTTGAGGAGTACCGAAGGGAAAAGAACTGCAATAAGGGCAAGGGGTGAATTTTCATCTAAGAGGTGAAAAACTACAATGGCACGGATCACTTCAAGCCACTTCGAACATAGCAAACGGTAATCAACACATGGGTGTGTCTCAAGGTTAAGCAAACACAATGGCAATCAAACAGAACTGTATAAATCAAACAATATCTTCATTATTACAAGTTAAACCCAAAAATGTAGTAACTACTAATGGGAAATAAAATAGAAAGTTCGCCGAAACTGATTATTGTAAAAAGAGTAAATATTCAAAATTCCACTAGTGAGTCCGATGTGTAAGGTCAGAAAACCAAAAGGTCAGGTACACAATGATGCATGGATCATAGAAATTAAATTGGAAAATCAAAAGCATCTAATGCTATTATGTCAAAATGCGGAGATCATATGTTCAATAACCTCTGTTTCATTTTTAGGTGCGGTAGGATCCGCAAAAAAGTCGGATGTTGGATTCATTGGCCATCCAAGCTTTTTGAAACATTTCTTTGACCTGAAAAAGTTGAAAAGAACATAAAAGTCAATTGGAAACAAAAAAGTATGTTTGCCTTTTTTAGCACTCATAATAAACCCTCTATGTCATAATAGACAGGACCATCTCCAAGAAAAGTTCACAAATATTAACGAGAAAGTTATTGTTAACGTAACGGGCAGATTTGTACAAGTTAATGTCAGTCTTACGAGCATTCCAATAGTATAAGCATACCTTCAACCCTGAGTCTGGAATGTGAATACATGAACAATCCTAACGAACACCTTATACTATTGTCTCAAGAATCAGAAGTTGGGAGCAGAACTCAACGACGAAGTATATCTCGTACCAGTTCTGGAAAGCTTCAGCTAGTAGCGGAAGTCATCATCCAAGATTTCTTGATTAACGTATGTAATCTGTATACACTCAAGCAGGAGTTTTCTGAAAAGCTTCCTATCACATTACCAGGAACAGCCATGTATGTTTTTTCTTTGAATGGTAAAACAGCGAGAGAGGCTCCCACTGCGACATGCATGTTCTCTCCTTGAATCAAAAGCTTGCAGCCGCTCAACCAAGGTGGCCATAAAAGCTTTATTTTTTATCACAAGCGTACATGATTTGATCTGCCCCTTTGATCCCTCTAAAGGGTGAAATTTAGCTTGTGTTATGTGTCGAGAATCCTGAACCTTATGCAATATGCTAGAGCTCTGGACATCAAAATTAATAAACTAGCTTACAGGCTTGCTTTCGGCTATTAAAACTTCTTTTGCTTTAAGATTTGTAAAATTGTGTTGGGGAGGTCCACAGAAGCATGGCCCATCATAACATAATCCTAATCTCCTTTTGTTTCAAAACATATGGATCTTACAGAAACCACGGAACATTAATCCAAAATTTTCTACTCATACCAATTAGTTACAAATATGAGTCAAAACATATAGATCTTACAGAAACCATGGAAAATTAATCCAAACTTTTCTACTCATACCAATTAGTTACAGATATGAGCGACTAATTCTGCATTTTGATGGACATGTCACCTTTGGCGGTGTGGTGCCACATAGAGCCTATCACCAATTTGGTGCGCTAGGAAGTTGAATTTCTATGCACTAGGTGGGAGGTTGGCACCTAAGCACCTAGGACAAATAGGCAGCTGGTTTTTAGTTAGCACTTTTGGAATTGCTCCTGGTCAAAGTTGCCATGATGAAAAGCACAGAAATGTAACTAGAAAAAAGAGCATAAATTTAAGTGTGAGAAGAAATTACCAGAAGTATTCATTCAAATCATCATAATTTCTCCACTTTGAGTGGCTCACAGTACCACGCTTACTCCGAATAGTTTCCTTTTGCATGAAACAAAGATTAAAGAAAACAAAGAATGTTACAAAGATGACTGATGAGAAACAACCATTTACAACTTCATGCTTCATTCCATTAGGATGTAGGCATACATAAAGAGGTAAAGATTGGCTATAAACATATATTACATCTGGCAATAACATTGAGTGCATACCTTCAGCATAACATTATAGATAGGTTGAATAACTAGCTGCAAGAATGCATCATCACTCCCCTCTCTCCGAAATGGTGGGTCAAAATAATCTTGTCTTCTATCAGATATTATGTCATATAAATCCCTTGCCATCTAGCTCGTGAACAAAAAAAGGTTAACAAGTTAGTTCATGTTTGTACATGACTAACTACATTAGTAATTAGGCCATTCATGAGGGAAGAAAATGCATAATGTCAAGGTACGAAGTATTCCACTTATTTGTATACTCAATTGTTGCCTGGCTTCCCTGAATTGTATATTAATAGGTATTGAATTATAGTTGCTTTATGCACAAACTAATGTGTATTGAATTATAGTTGTAGCTCCACCAGGAAACGCTGACGCACATTGAATTTTACCTGGTGTTCTCAGGACTCTATATAGAGACAACATAACCTTCTGACATGGACAGGAAAGCAAACCATCATGGGAATGATAAAACG
>LAPY01000496.1:8548-18969 GCA_000970635.1 Eragrostis tef | reverse complement strand
AGTCGCTGCATAAACCTAACGAAATAAAAGCTTTGATGCCTTTGTGAACTTACGCTGCCAGTGATGACATCAATTCCAGCAGTGCTATTCTCCTTGTGGTGCTCAGCTCGCAGCTGTGAGATAAGCTCAGCGCTATCCAGTCCAGCATTGTCAGCTATGGTCGTCGGGATGGCTTGCAAGGCTCGTGAAAAGGCATCAATAGCATGAGATTTTTTCCCAGGGGTTTTCCTTGCAAGCTCATCTACTTCTTTGGCCATCACCATCTCAGGCCATCCACCCCCAAACACGACACGGGTGTCATTTACTGTTTGAGACAGCACACATAAGGCATCATGCAAGGACCTCTCAGCCTCATCCAGCACATGCTCACTGCAGACGACAAAACAAAACATTCAATTCAACGTGTGGCATGCCAAAATTAACACATTTAAAGTAAACCGAGAACTAAAAACATACCTAGCTCCCCTCAGGACAATTGTGCAGGCCTGTCCCAACTCAACGCCAGAGAAATGAATCAGCCTGTCCTCCCCAATCATAATCTCTTCAATAACCTTGCAGTGCCCGAGCTTAACAGACTCTGGATTATCGAAAGTTGATGCAATCTCACCACCAGTGACAAGAGCTAGCCGTTCAATGCCCTCAAAGTCAGCATGTTCAATTGCGAGTATGCCGGCATCAGCAAATAGTTCCTCCGGAAAATTATAGATTAGCTGCCTATTGACGAAACAGTTGATTCCGTGGCCAATGATCTTTTGAACTTTCTCCCTCATTTTCTGTTTTTCAGCAGCTTCAATTTCTGCAACCTTAGACATCGAGTCTACTCGGACGCGTGCCCCATAGATCTTAACTTTATCTGTGTCCATGGCAGTGTTCGCGACCAAGATTTTGGCATTCTCAATTCTCTTTGGTTGCCCAATGCCGATTTTCTTGTCAAGAATGAACCTAGAAAACAGAAATCAAACAATGAGAATCGAATACACTATCTACATGCCGGTTGTGTCTGCTCAGAAGTTATAGTCAGAACACAAGTGTTTGCAACCATACTCAGCATTCACATAGAAGTTTGCAGTGTTAATTGACAAATTACTTAAGAAACTACTGACAAGAAGCTAATAGTTCAAAAGCCATCAAACTTTGATGGCAAGCATTAATTAGAGAATAGTTTTTCCACATAGTTTCAGAGCGAGCTTACCCTTCGTCCAAAAAGGAATCTTTAAGAGATCCACCAGGTTTCTTCAGAATTTGAATGGCTTCCAAGTTGGTGCTACCCTGAACCGTAAGCATACATAAATCAGTATACGAAAACCATCATGAAACAAACGATCAGATATCTATGAACCAGACTTCAGACACCTTCCAATAGATAACATGACTTCGATATGAATTTAAATACCTTAAGCCTTAGAACAGCATCAACTGCAAGTTCTGCAAAGTACTCCTTGTCCTGGGAAAGAATTTTTGAACTAAGGGTAGTCATAGCGATATTCATGAGATCTGATCTGAACTTGTCTGCAATACCAAAGGAAATTATAGTCAGAACAGTAAGATGATCGCATATTCAAATAAGAACATGAATCTATACATGCGATAAAAAATCATTGACATAACTATATTTCATTGACGTAAGCTATAGGTTTAAATTTTTGCATACAGATCCAGAAGTGAGTTTCACGCGAGTGTTTTGTTCTCCTCGAAAAAGCAAGAGAGCTGCGCTTATTATATTAAGAATGAATGAGATAAGAAATCCCGTTACAACACACGCCACACCCCCCCAAAAATTTAGAACAGAATGTATCACCATGTTAAGAAAAAGATAACTCCAACTAAAGATAAACTGGAATTATAGAGAGAGAAGAGAAAATTCACCTGTATTTTCTTTGTTGTCCATGGTCTTCTGTAACAAAGCATTTCTAGCACACTCAGCAGCCATTCTGTAACCTATCAATCAGGGAGCAAGTTAACCATTAGATATCTGTAACCTATAAACTGCTTTTTTATTAGCGTAAGGACTGAGGAAAGTGTTCCTCAATATAAACCAGAGAACTGAATGAGATGCAAGATTAAAGCACAGAAAACAAAAAGGAATCATCAACAGTTCATTACCATCAGGCATCATTGCACTGATGAATCATCAATTCATTACCAAAATCTAAATGTAGCACAACTGAGTGAACTGTGCATCAAGATTTGAATTTGCCATTTGACAACAAATTCCATGTTCAGAACACATCAGTCTGATTAATCTTTTTGCTAATATGGCCTCAGTGTAATCACGAGAAAAATTCACTGTACAAAACCTATACTTTTGTTATTCAGCTTCCAGTGTTAGGGATGGCATATCAAAGAAACCGTACTTATACATAATGTCAGCCTGAAAGCGTTATTCACTGCAAACAATGAGAATTACCTGCAATAATAGTCATCGGATGAATTTTCATGTTAACCAACTTCTCAGCCTCCCTCAAAAGTTCTCCAGCCAAAACAACTACAGAAGTTGTCCCGTCACCAACTTCATCATCTTGAACTTTTGATATGTCTAACAGTCATTAAGGACTAACGATTCTTTGCATCAGAAACATATATGAATATAAAAGAATGAGGTAAGGAAACAATAGAAGATTAATAGAAAACATAGAACTTCAACTGTGATTCTTTGATAACGAGTCAACAGCAATTAGCACTTTTGTGCAGTATATTCAATCATAAGGATACCGACAAGGACCTTCGCAGCAGGATTGTCAATATGAAGAGATTTTAAAATGGTTGCTCCGTCATTTGTAACAGTAACATTGCGGCCTCTGCCCGTAGATTGAAGGATCTTGTCCTGAACATAAATAAGGTACCCATAAATTCCCACTTTAGTCATATGTACAAGATTATTGTTCATAGACACCAGAATTCAGAAACATACCATTCCTTTTGGTCCTAATGTGGTCTTGACCAAGTCTGCTATTGCCATGGCACCGATAAAAGATGCCTGTAAGAAGATCACATAAGATAGGACACATAATATGAGAATTATAAAACAAAAAAAGGTCCAAAACTTAAAATGGCTACCATAATCAAATAACCCAAGCATTTTATAATTTTTGGCAGAGGTTAAAGTGCAACTAAGAATCTAGGATTCGTGGTTCATTTGTTGCCTAATATTCTGATACAAAAATATATTAATATGGGTGATACCACACTGATATTTAGTAGTGCATAAAGCATTCAAGAACAAAGCAGCGTCCCTCATTCCATATGGGAATGCCCTCATTAACCTACTCAATGGAGAGCAAGGAAACATGGACTCTGAATCTTTTAGGTTCACTTTTGCACATGCACCGGATATAGACTAAGTCAGGAAAAATCTAGTCACTGAGCTTCACCAGAATGGTGTTGACATACAGTACAGTGCAGACAAGTATTCACTGCAAACAATGAGAATTACCTGCAATAATAGTCATCGGATGAATTTTCATGTTAACCAACTTCTCAGCTTCCCTCAAAAGTTCTCCAGCCAAAACAACTACAGAAGTTGTCCCATCACCAACTTCATCATCTTGAACTTTTGATATGTCTAACAGTCATTAAGGACTAACGATTCTTTGCATCAGAAACATATATGAATACAAAAAAATTAGGTAAGGAAACAATAGAAGATTAATAGAAAACATAGAACTTCAACTGTGATTCTTTGATAACGAGTCAACAGCAATTAGCACTTTTGTGCAGTATATTCAATCATAAGGATACCGACAAGGACCTTCGCAGCAGGATTGTCAATATGAAGAGATTTTAAAATGGTTGCTCCGTCATTTGTAACAGTAACATTGCGGCCTCTGCCCGTAGATTGAAGGATCTTGTCCTGAACATAAATAAGGTACCCATAAATTCCCACTTTAGTCATATGTACAAGGTTTTTGTTCATAGACACCAGAATTCAGAAACATACCATTCCTTTTGGTCCTAATGTGGTCTTGACCAAGTCTGCTATTGCCATGGCACCGATAAAAGATGCCTGTAAGAAGATCACATAAGATAGGACACATAATATGAGAATTATAAAACAAAAAAAGGTCCAAAACTTAAAATGGCTACCATAATCAAATAACCCAAGCATTTTATAATTTTTGGCAGAGGTTAAAGTGCAACTAAGAATCTAGGATTCGTGGTTCATTTGTTGCCTAATATTCTGATACAAAAATATATTAATATGGGTGATACCACACTGATATTTAGTAGTGCATAAAGCATTCAAGAACAAAGCAGCGTCCCTCATTCCATATGGGAATGCCCTCATTAACCTACTCAATGGAGAGCAAGGAAACATGGACTCTGAATCTTTTAGGTTCACTTTTGCACATGCACCGGATATAGACTAAGTCAGGAAAAATCTAGTCACTGAGCTTCACCAGAATGGTGTTGACATACAGTACAGTGCAGACAAGTAGAAAGCATGGGCCAGTATATTAGTATATCACAATATGAACAGGACCAACAAAAGGTTTTCTCAAACACAAAAATGGTTGAAAACTTCATAGCAGGGACCAGAAGAAGGGAGAGATCTCGGCGACACAAACAGGCAAAAAGAAACAATTAATTCCACGGAGAGCATGAAACTAGTTGTAGACGCTGAAATGTAACAAAAGAACTTGCGGATCAGCAAAGCATCCACAGGCCACAGCAAGCAATAGATCCTAGTAAAAGTCGACACTATGCGCCGCGGCCACCCACCCCACTTTCTGATTTCACTCCACACAAACTACCTATCACGCAGAGGCGGCTAAGTGCAACCAACGAAAACCTAGCCCGGCACAGAAACTGCGAGGATCAGAGAAAGGTTCGGTGCCTCACCATCCGGGCGCGCTCGCCCTTCTCCTCGACGGCGTCATCCTTGAGCACCCGATCCATCTGCACGAACAAGAGCAGAGCGAGTGAGAAAGACATCAAGCGAATCTACGGCGCACACATCCAAGCGAGGGGAACTGGCAGCACCATGAGGAGGTCGAGTAGAGAGGGAAGTGGGCAATTACCCTGACGATTTCGAGAGGGGATGGAAGGATTCGGGAGCGGCGGCGGCGGCGGCGGGCGCAAGTAGATCAGGGTTTCGTTCCCTCGCTCCGGCCGCTGCTGAAGGTTTTGGGGACGACGGAGGCGAACCTGCAAGAGGCCTAGAGCTTTCGAATCTGAGGCCACCCAAACCGTCGTCATATGGCCCATTAATGGGTCCAGGGTGCGGAAGGGCCTCGGCCCAAGACACGCGTTTGTTTCCGTTTTCTTCGTCTTATTAATTTCCGGAATTCAACCTAATCCATATTTTTATCTTTGAGCCTTTGAGAATATGCAATCGAATTTTATGATTTTTTCAAAAAATAAACTTTTCAAGTAAAAATTAACATTTTTAGGAAAAGATGACAGTAATGTGAAGCCGTTGAACTGGAGTACTTGAAATATCAATTTTCTGAAAAAAATTCAGAAGTGAGAAACGTTTGACTCACACGGGTTAACTATGGTGTTTTGCAAGAAGCGTGTTTGCAAACAGCTTTCCTTTTTAAAAAATCTTTTACAATTACACAATGCACACATACTTATCTTTATAAACACGTATACGTAAACCCTACCTCTATCACTCGACAAATCTTCAAGATTGAGAAAGTCACCACTGATGCCTCGCTGTCGACAGCGACATCGCTTACCGCTGAAAACATAATACTGTTAAATTAGAAAAAATTCAAATCAGATCGGAGTGTTGTCTGTGGCATATCTGTTTGGGATGGTGATCCTAAATGGTGAAATACCCAAAGATGTAGTTGTCTATACATAAAGAGTAGTTGCCCCTCAAAACAATTTGTCTCTCATCAATAGATCAATAGAGAGTGGCGTTGTTTGAGTGGTTTTGAGTTTGACCTCTTTATAGGAGCGATTTTTTTGAATTGCCGGCTAATTATCGTGAATAAATACATACGACAAGCATTGGGCCGTATGTCCAGCAACCTGAACGAAGCCCGCTGCTGCCGCTAGCCCTGCAGTCCATTTTGTCCAGGATTCGCTGCTATCTGCGTCTCGCATCGCCGCCATTCGACCCTTCCGCTTCTCCGCGCCGGCGTCGCCGCATGGCCGTACGCCGCCGCTGCCTGCTGCCCAAATTCCTGCCAGCAAAGGTACGTCTCCCACCTCCAATCTGCAATCTCCGAAGTCACAAGTCCTATTCCTTACCTTTTTCTTTTAATATTCGAAATCGGTGCCTTCAAAAAAAAATATTCGGAATCGATCTGCAGTTGTTAATTAGATATGATGAACTGATCGTTGACCATGTTTGGCGAGATGAAGAGGTTAATTTGTTCAAGTGTCAACCCTGCTGAAATTTCTAATCGAAGTATCGTCAAAGAAGCTGATCATGCTGATTTTTGCATGCTTCTAGTCTAGTCTTTTATATTGAAAAGAAAATGGCTGCCAGGTGAAGCTCTGACGATATTATCAAGTCTTTTCACCAAAGAGGTGTAAATTGAAGTTAATAGAGGTGTAAATTGCATAAAACTAAATTGAAGTTAATAGAGGTGTAAATTTATTTTTTTTTATATTGATTGACATAATTATTATGAAACATTGATGTATAATTTTCTCTGGCTCTGTCCGACATTTGACCCCCGGGACCTCATCCCCCGTATGTCCAAATCCTGGCTTCGCCCCTGGTTGTGCCAGCTCATTATGTGTCCAACCTACTCATTGTCTCCTTGTTCAAGGCTCTTCTCAACCCCTTTCTTTCTTCGCTCCGTCCTGTTTTCCGGCTCACCTTGCTTGCCCTAGTTCCAGATATGGGCCGTGCTATCACGCGTTATCACCCATGCCTACCTGGTGTAAATCTAGAATATTAGTCGATCACCCAATGGGGTACCCGACGGAGTGAAAGATCCGGATGGAGACTACCTACCTGGTGGGGTGGCCCGAGGGCACGGCCTTGGAGGAGATCGTTCTCCCTAGAACGTGCGGAGCGGAAGCGGGTGGTGGCTAGGGTTTAGAGGTCAAGGATTAGAACACATACGTACTCTTGATACCATGAAGGAAGATAAAAATATGTAGATTTTTGAGGGATACATTGCATAAAGTGCAGAAACTTGGTACAGAACCTCGATAGTTCATGATTCACAAAATGTTTATTCTGAATATACTCTAACAGTCTATCTGAACGCGGGTACCGGATCAAACAGCAGCAGCCTCCGTGGGAGCCGGAGCAGGAGCAGGCAGTTCGTAATCAATGGGGTTGTCGATATCCTGGCTTGGCTTGCACGTGACATCCTGCGAGAAGGTGCTGGGGAAGTCCACGCCGACGGTCACCGGCCAGCAGTAGTGGACGGCGAGTCTGCGTCTCTTTGCCGGCTTCGTGGAGGAGACGGTGATGCGAACCTGAAACATCGCCTCGAAGCTGCTCCTCCCTCCGTACGTCCTCGCGATGTAACGCAGCACGCCGGTGTCGTTGACGGTCAGCCACTTCCTCAGCATGTGTGAGCTCCTCCGCTTCACGAGGAACTGCTCCGGCAAGTCGAACATGGCGATCTCCACCATCCTCGTGAACAAGGGCGCCTCGGGCAGGTCGAAGAAGCGGATGGTCGTGCCGGAGCATTTGATGTCGGCGCCGCCGCCGGTGTTTTCGGCGGTCAGCCTGAGCCGAAGAGCCACATTTTTCTCGGCACTGTACGCCACAACAACCTCGTGGTTACCGCCGTCGATCAGCCTCTCCGTCTTGGACCACAGAGCGTCTGCCTTGACGTGGCCATGGAGGACCGAGAGTCTGATCGTGTTCTCAGGTCGGGGGGCGACGGAGATGATCACCCGCACGAGGACTGCGAGCAAGAACAGAGACACCATGCCTGCCGCCAAGTAGCGCGCCCAACTGAGGCACGGGAATCTTGTGCGCTTGGGGGCGTCGTTTTCTGCCATGCTTCGCGAGTTCTATCTATGCACAAGCTAGCCGACGCCGACACCCTCCTCCCCTCTCTAGCGTACGAAGGGCCTAGCTAGGCCCGAGCCGGGCTTTGCAATGGTGTCCACGCAGCTGCCACCATTCAAGGTCGCGTCCGCATGGGGCTTTGTGGACGGTCCGTAGTGCCACACCTAATAATTTTTGAGCAAATTTCTTATTTGCTATCGAACTATATACTCATCTCTTATTTGCCATCGAAATTGTGCACTTTCTTATTTGTTATTACACTTTTCTATTTTTTTTGTTATTTCATAATACAAATTAGACACTCACAATGCACTTGTACTCATCCTTACGAATATACCCCTATGAATATTTTTGAAGACTGAGCCGGTAAATGCTCGAGATTGATGAAGTCACCATTGACGCCTCGCTGTCGACGGTCATGTCGTCTACCGCTCCAATCACTTTATTAGCTCATAGAAAATTTTGATCGTGTCACAGTGTACATTCTACCGTACCAAAATATGTTTGTTTCAATGTGTACTTTACGCTGAAAAAAAGTTTCAAAATTTTTTGGATGGAAATTTGGGGTAATTTTGAGTAAAAACAAAATATTACCTTTAATTTTCATCCAAATTTTTTATTTTTTTCTTCGCATATATTATACACTAAGATGAATCTATTTTGCTACTGTAGCACAGATAATGCAATGACGAGATCACAATAATCTAACAATCAAAGTGATTGGAGTGGCAAATAAGAGAAGTAAAATTTTAATCCGATGGTAAAGCAGAGATGTGCAAATTCCGATAGAAATAAGAGATGAGTATAATTTTTTATGGCAAATAAAAAATTTTCTCAATATTTTGAGCTATGCGTCAGCCAAGAGCCCAAGAGGAGATTGCTGTTCGGCATCGCATAGCAACTTAATAATTTAAAAATATGTGGGTCCCATGAAAATAATTTTTTTGTTTTGTAGCCAGTGAAGACCCTAATTATCGTATAAATGGGATATAAGCTTGTCTAACTTGGCTATAAGCTAAGCCTTACTGGAACTTGCTCCTACAAATCATTGTCTTCTTTTTCAAAAGGAAAAGAAAACAAATTTCCTTCCCGCCGCATTTGCAGCTCTGAATCGTGTCCTGGTCCGGAGGATTTTAACAAAGAGATGCATGGCTAGTAAAACAAAAAGGAAAAGAAAAAAGTATTGCACTTTTTTAAATCTCGAGGATCATAACACATCTCTTTGGTTAAAGGACAAAAAGGAAAGAAACAATTATATATTACAGTAAAATTCGTTTCGTGTCACCTTTCTCCCCGAGATCTGCCACTTTGTTACCTCTGTCCAAAGCAAAAAAAAAACAGAAAAAAAGCAAAAAAAGAAGAAGGAAAAAAAGAGACAAGACTGCGGTGGATTAAAATCATGCAGCAGCCTGTGATATGCTTTATCCAGGGTATATCATGCATGCAACCGAGAACAGTGTTACAAACGGGTCACGTGTTAGGAGTCACGTGTTAGGAATCATAGTAACACGAAAGGTACTCATAAAATATTACACAAAAAATATGAATAGATAAATTATGTCATCTTCTACCATTTATGTAATTTTTTATGAGCAAAAAACTTGTGTAAGATGCGACAAAAATTGAAACCAACACATAAATAATAACAGGTAGTGGGTTCGATACGAACAGATGCTACCGGTATTGCCCTGTTTTAATTGTTTTGTTGCATTTTACACAAGTATTGCTACATTTTAAATTTTGTATGGTGGTCGATTATAAATTTTTCGATGCATATCTGACACGGTATTTAATTTAGTAACACAGTAAAAAGCAGCAACACATTATACTTGTCGCTTGCAACCTGTCGCTTTATCGATCCTTGCTAGGAACCTAGCAGCCAGCTAGTGAAAGACTGAACCAACGGAGCGTGGTCCTGAGTTCCATGCGTTTTAGTACGTCTTTAATTAAGTGATACTCCCTAGAAGTAAATAAAGATCGTTTTAGCCTTCTCTGCTATTTTCTATCCTAAAGCCTTTTTTGTTTTCCACCTATTATATATAATCCAACTTATACTATCCATAAGATGGGGAAGAGACGTTTATTAGATTATGATAATTTGGTTCCAATGGAGACAAAAAAGTTCAAATTCGGTACGAATGTGGACAAAAAAGTTCAAATCCCGTACGGGGAAGAAATCCCCGTTCCAATGGAGCCTTAATAGTATTAACGCGCATGCATGGATTGTTTTTTTTTTTGGCCCGAGGAGAAGGGCCATGGAGGAATTCCATGGGTGCACCTGGAGCATGTAGCTTTGAGATTTGTGCAAGTGAAGCATCCGATGACTGATTGTTCATTTTTCACATGCTCTTTCTTGCACTGCCGCCCGCGCGCCCGATCCTTCTATAGCGTCTCTCTCGGCTGGCACTACCTGCGCCGCCGCGCGGCCCGCGCCCCCACGGGACCGTGTCGCCCAGCGCTCGTGCTGCCAACTTCCACGCCCTATGTC
>LAPY01000495.1:153505-167682 GCA_000970635.1 Eragrostis tef | reverse complement strand
CGGGGAGACCCGCCTCGACCTCGCCGTCCCGGGGCTCCGCCTCGCCGCCAAGGGCAAGGTGAGCAAAGCATACTCCGCTGGCCTGTCATTCGTTGCGGGATCCCGGTGCTTCTGGTGAGTGAACTTTGGTGTTTTGGTTCGAAGGTGAGGGATGTTTACGAGAGCGGGGAGCATCTGGTGCTGGTGACCACTGACCGGCAGAGCGCGTTCGACCGCGTCCTTGCTTCCATCCCGTTTAAAGGGCAGGTATTCTTCTCGCCCTTTGGTTATTCAGTGCTATTGTTGGTAAGCATATTCTAGATTACATGTCATTGTCATACTGCCCTGATTTTTATGTCTACCAGAACAGCAGTATTTGGTAGTGTAAAGATGTTTCTGCAATCTTCATACTCGAGTTCTGCTGTTTAATGGAATTTTAAAATATTAAAATATGACCTGAATATAAGTGTGTGGTCTTGCTTGCCAGTTCATTTCTAAGCTGCATCATATTCTATCTTGACACAATGAATTCTTGAAGGTGAGTATACTGAAATCAGAAATTACCTCTTTCATGCTAAGATCTTTTGTCATATGGGTGATTTCAGGTTCTTAATGAGACAAGCCTTTGGTGGTTCAATGGGACTCGCCATATTACTCCAAATGCAGTAGTTTCATCTCCAGACAAGAACGTGACAATTGCCAAAAGGTGCTCAGTTTTTCCAGTTGAATTTGTTGGTGAGACCTAAGGCCTGTTGCGTACCTTGAGTATTTATCACACAAGTTCTGCTCAATCAGTTTTCACAATGTGTTTGTCATTCTCATAAATCTTGGCTTGTCATGCTTATTTTCAGTGAGGGGATATATTACAGGAAGCACAGATACATCCTTATGGACTGTTTATAATAAGGGTGTCAGAAACTACTGTGGAAATGCTCTTCCTGATGGTATGCCACTAACCATAAACCATTAATTGTTGGATCTTGAATTCTTGATTTCTTTTGTTCCTTCTGGTAACTTTGGCGTTGGCTCTTTGGTACAGGTATGGTGAAGAATCAAAAGCTATCTGCTAATATCCTCACACCAACGACCAAAGCTGCAGATCATGACGTTCCCATCACTCCTGATGAGGTATTTATTTCTCTCGTTCTCTTATTAGTATATTTGACTCCCTATTTTTAATAACTAGATCCCCTCATAAATAATACTGTATTATGGAAACTTGAAGAGACAAATGCTTTTAAATCAGTAGCATTGGATCTGGTTGACAAGAACAATGGAAAAGCTGGAAAAAACATAAACTCATTGCCATTAGAAACTTGTGATTCTGCCAAAGCATGGAGTTTTATTTCAAAGATGAGAAATCCTCCTGATAACTGGGTGCCACATATTTTTGTCGTTTTAGGTTCTGGATTGTGATAGATGTCATCGGCAGCTCCATGATATTGGGGAGTTAACGATACTGTTTGGGGGCCATATGGGTAGTTAAGAAAATTACATTGCTCCTCTATTTGCTAATCTTATTATAACAGTTTGGTGGAAATGAAGAATCTACAAGTCTTTGTTACTGGATCTTATTATGAATTAACCAGGCTACATCCTGTACTCAAAAGGATGAGCTTGTAGACTTTGACAAGTCAATGCTGCTGGATTCCTGAATCACCTCCTTTTCTCACTTCAATGTTACCTTCGCCGAGGCCCTTACATCCAATGATATTCTGTAGATAATAAAGTCGGGGTTGATGTCAAAGGATGACTTTGATGAAGCAAGAAGCAAAGCCTTAAGCTTGTTTGCATACGGGCAGGTACCATATTATCATGTCTACTGTTTTTCCTAAGGTGTTTTCGGATCTATGTCTAGTAATCTCCCAGTTTAATTTCAAACAATGGACTTGTCTCGTTTCAGAAATCTTTGAGGCACTTTTAATTTTAATTTATGTTGAAGTGCAGATTATCACTTCAGATACATACGCTATAATAATTATGAATATTAGAGATATATGATATCGCAATTATATCTGTATGACATGCAGTTTCATGAGTTCCTTTGAGATAAAGAAGTTCACCTGTGACTAAGCAAAGCATTAAAATATCTTGCTAAAGCCACATTAAGAATTTAAGATAATACATATATAATGTAACCTTTTGTTATCCGGCTCCATTCCGAATGGAACATAGATGCAATGTAAGTTGTTGACTCTTTCCATTTCTCTATTTGCAGCAAGTGGCCTTCGAGAACGGATTAATTCTAGTTGACACAAAGTATGAGTTTGGAAAGACATCTGATGGGACAATCGTTTTGATCGATGAGGTTGTTTTTTTAACACCTTTCACTGTTTGTTTAATGCAAATTCACTCTCATTCAAAGGGGCAGCCCGGTGCACGTAGCTCCCGCTTGCGCAGGGTCCGGGGAAGGGTCCGACCACTTTGGGTCTTTTGTACGCAGCCTTTCCCTGCATTTCTGCAAGAGGCTGTTTCTAGGACTTGAACCCATGACCTCATGGTCACAAGGCAACAGCTTTACCACTGCACCAGGGCTCCCCTTCGCAAACTCCACTCTCATTATGACCAGAAATGAAGAAATTATGTATCATTTAGTTTTTGTAACGTTTTAATGTTTTCCGAAATAGAATAGTACTAGCTCCTTTTCTTGTGTATAGTCACCATTTAGTTTTGTTTCCGCCGGGAGGTTGGAACTCGTTTAAACTAGGAACCAAATAGATTATAGAAACTTCTAGTGTAGAATGTGTTCATGCCATAGATCTTCATAAGCATATAGCAGTTACAACATAGACCATAAATGGTTTAGTGTTTAATCTGTTTAGTGGGGCTAAACGGCCATTGTTTAATGTTTAATCTGTTTAATCGGACTAAATGAACATTTAGGCATAGACGAATGTGCCTGTTTAGCGTTTAGACGCCAACTAAACGGCATATACTTCCATTTAGAAAAGCAGAGGTATATCGTCATTTTAGTCTTCGTTCGAAAAAATGTTTCACGTTTTTACAGCATCCATTATTCACTATTTTTTGTTTATTATTTTCAGTGTATTATCTTACTTCCTCGAGCTCGTCTAGTGTAGTAAGATAGGCCTTATTCTCATTCATTTTTACTTTTAATCCAAGCTTGTACAAAAGAAAAAGGATTGTGAACATGGTCCAGTTTGTATTGCAGGCCATACTATTAGTTTATAGCTTTTCTAAATAATGGAAAAGCTGGAAAAAACATAAATTCATTGCCATTAGAAACTTGTGATTCTGCCAAAGCATGGAGTTTTATTCAAAGATGAGAAATCCTCCTGATAACTGGGTGCCACATATTTTTGTCGTTTTAGGTTCTGGACTGTGATAGATGTCGTCTGCAGCTCCATGATATTGGGGAGTTAACGATACTGTTTGGGGGCCATATGGGTAGTTAAGAAAATTACATTGCTCCTCTATTTGCTAATCTTATTATAACAGTTTGGTGGAAATGAAGAATCTACAAGTCTTTGTTACTGGATCTTATTATGAATTAACCAGGCTACATCCTGTACTCAAAAGGATGAGCTTGTAGACTTTGACAAGTCAATGCTGCTGGATTCCTGAATCACCTCCTTTTCTCACTTCAATGTTACCTTCGCCGAGGCCCTTACATCCAATGATATTCTGTAGATAATAAAGTCGGGGTTGATGTCAAAGGATGACTTTGATGAAGCAAGAAGCAAAGCCTTAAGCTTGTTTGCATACGGGCAGGTACCATATTATCATGTCTACTGTTTTTCCTAAGGTGTTTTCGGATCTATGTCTAGTAATCTCCCAGTTTAATTTCAAACAATGGACTTGTCTCGTTTCAGAAATCTTTGAGGCACTTTTAATTTTAATTTATGTTGAAGTGCAGATTATCACTTCAGATACATACGCTATAATAATTATGAATATTAGAGATATATGATATCGCAATTATATCTGTATGACATGCAGTTTCATGAGTTCCTTTGAGATAAAGAAGTTCACCTGTGACTAAGCAAAGCATTAAAATATCTTGCTAAAGCTACATTAAGAATTTAAGATAATACATATGTAATGTAACCTTTTGTCGTTCGGCTCCATTCCGAATGGAACATATATGTAATGTAAGTTGTTGACTCTTTCCATTTCTCTATTTGCAGCAAGTGGCCTTCGAGAACGGATTAATTCTAGTTGACACAAAGTATGAGTTTGGAAAGACATCTGATGGGACAATCGTTTTGATCGATGAGGTTGTTTTTTTAACACCTTTCACTGTTTGTTTAATGCAAATTCACTCTCATTCAAAGGGGCAGCCCGGTGCACGTAGCTCCCGCTTGCGCAGGGTCCGGGGAAGGGTCCGACCACTTTGGGTCTTTTGTACGCAGCCTTTCCCTGCATTTCTGCAAGAGGCTGTTTCTAGGACTTGAACCCATGACCTCATGGTCACAAGGCAACAGCTTTACCACTGCACCAGGGCTCCCCTTCGAAAACTCCACTCTCATTATGACCAGAAATGAAGAAATTAAGTATCATTTAGTTTTTGTAACGTTTAAATGTTTTCCGAAATAGAATAGTACTAGCTCCTTTTCTTGTGTATAGTCATCATTCAATTTTGTTTCCACCGACAGGTTGGAACTCGTTTAAACTAGGAACCAAATAGATTATATAAACTTCTACTGTAGAATGTGTTCATGCCATTTATCTTCCTAAGCATATAGCAGTTACAACATAGACCGCAAATGGTTTAGTGTTTAATGGGGCTAAACGGCCATTGTTTAGTGTTTAATCTGTTTAATTGGACTAAATGGACATTTAGGCATAGATGAGTGTGGCTGTCTAGCATTTAGACGCCAACTAAACGGCATATGCTTCCATTTATAAAAGCAGAGGTATATAGTCATTTTTGGTTTTGTTCGAAAAAATGTTTCATGTTTTTACAGCATCCATTATTCACTATTTTTTGTTATTTTCACTGTATTATCTTACTTCCTGGAGCTCGTCTGGTGTAGTAATTTGTTTGGGATTTGATTTTTTTTTATCAAGAAGAATGTAATGTTCAGCTAGGCCTTATTTTAATTCATTTTTACTTTTAATCCAAGCTTGTACAAAAGAAAAAGGATTGTGAACATGGTCCAGTTTGTATTGCAGGCCATACTATTAGTTTATAGCTTTTCTGAATCACGTTATGCAGAACTGTATGGCTATAACTTCAAATATGTTGAAACATTAATGATTATGTTTGACAAAACTCATGGTCTCCTCTGTTTGACAATCAGGTTCACACTCCTGACTCAAGTAGATATTGGATTGCTAGTTCATATGAAGAGAGGTTCAGATCTGGTCTTGAACCTGAAAATGTTGACAAGGTAGGTATAGTCCATTGTGTTCATACATGTATTGGGTAATTTACCCTGATCCGACTTTATGCCATAAAACCTAATGATTTTTAATGAAATTATTGATGAAGTTATATTTCTCAGGAGTTTTTAAGGCTGTGGTTTAAGAACAATTGCAATCCATATGAAGATGCAGTATGTTTTCTTCATCCTCAGCCGTTAAAAGTACTTTAAGAAATCATAATGAACGGATACTAACATTAATGTTGATTCTGTCATTCTGAAATACTCAGGTTCTTCCAGAAGCTCCAGAAGAGCTGGTTTGTGAACTAGCTTGGCGGTATGTCTATTTAATGTCCTGCTAGTATTTTCACTTCAAAACAATTATCTGTGCTTTATAGCCTGTCCGAGAACGGAGCTAATGGCTCGGTTGGTTGAGCCTCCAATGGAGAGGCTGCCTTTCCCGGATTCAGAATCAGGTGCTCTCATGGTTGCGTGGGCACCTCCTGAAGTATGGCCTGGTTGCTGCAAATCACGCTGGGCACTGGGTTCAGTGCTCTCCTACAGTAGGGACAAATGTCAGAGGGGGCATCTCCCTCCTTTTATAGACGGCCCAGCCAGCAACTTTGTGTGCATCTATATTATATGTACATGGGACTAATGAAGTGTAATATATTCTAGTTTAGATGATTCACAGTATGCTTGAATATCCACTGCAGGTACATCTTCCTGTATGAAACAATCACAAATACAAAATTCGAGATCCCAGTAACACAGGTATGGGGTAGAAAACTCTTATCCTCCTTATTTTGCACATTTGTAGATATTCATTATTGTTTTCTTGAAAATGCAGGAACCGATTCACGAAAGGATTTCGAGGAATGTTGCAAAAGCCTTGCAGAATCTATGATTCCTGTTGGAAACCCCCAGAGAGACATCCCATGCTGATGCTAATAAGAGGTGCATTTCTGGTACCGGTATAACTTCTGAGGATAGCACCATGTGCTCATGCCATACATCCTTCATGTGAAGGTTGGCATGGCTGTTTGATGAGCGGGCAAATGCCGATGCCTGATGTAACATGGTAATAAGCAATTAATTGGAACTAGTATTTGAGTTGATGTGAGCAATTGGCACGCTCCACCACCATTAGCTGTATCCTGCTTGGAACGTGAGGAGGAACAGAGAAATGCAGTGTGCAATTATGCGCATTGGTCGGGTTTTGTGTGTAACAATGTCAAATGACAAAGTTCGCCAGAGCTATGCTTCAGGATCAGTAAATCAGTTTGGAACTGCATACTTCCCCATCCTCAAATTGTTGTAGTTAGGAAAAGTGAGGACAGTGTTTGCGAAATCAGTACTGCTGTGTTCTAGATTAATTGGATTGGATTGTAGTTTTTCCGGCCGAGTCAAATATCCAGCTTTCTGAAGATCATCTATTTGACCTGCATCAGGAGGTAATGTCTTCTCTCTCCAATGCTAGAGGTAGCTAAGCATTAGCAGCTAGCTTTTGTAAGAGCACCAGCAACATATATGTTCCATGTGGTACATATAGATGTGTCCCGTAGCAGGAGGAAATAGTAAAGTCCATTCCTAGAGTGCCCATACGGCTGAGTGGTGGGTGGAGAAAAGGGATGGAAATTTTGCAAAAAGTGTGGTGCAAAGTTTTGGGGAAACTGAGAATGTTGGAAATTGATAGGAAACTGTTGAGGAGGGGAGTTTTGGCTGTTACTTTCATACTGATGGCCTTGAGTGGCTTGATTGAGAAAGTTTGTGAAGCTATTTTGAGAGGGATCCATTTTCGTGTTGCTTGAAGTGCAGCAGCTTGACTGGTTTTGTTTCTATTTGTAGGCAGCGGAAGGCCACGGGAAAGCAACGGCCAGAAGAAAGCAACGGCTAGTTCTGCGGGAGCTGATGGGAGCAACGGCCAACTGCCTGCCTTATTTTATTGTCTTGTGTACAATACAATGGATTGTTTATTTGCTATGGCTTGGCAATATGACAAAGAACATTCAATGCTATAATGCTCATCCTCACATGGTTATGTCCTCTTCTATGTACAACATTTATTGCATAATGTCACCCATATATTTCCATTGCTGGTGCTCTAAAGAATTGATGAAGAGTGGGGGTTTATGTTTAAGTTTCTCAAATTTTTTTAGATACTGTCTTTTAGAGAAGAGTTAGCTACTGGGTCTTTTGTACGCAGCCTTTCCCTGCATTTCTGCAAGAGGCTGTTTCCAGGACTTGAACCCATGACCTCATGGTCACAAGGCAACAGCTTTACCGCTGCGCCAGGGCTCCTCTTCGCAAACTCCACTCTCATTATGACCAGAAATGAAGAAATTATGTATCATTTAGTTTTTGTAACGTTTTAATGTTTTCCGAAATAGAATAGTACTAGCTCCTTTTCTTGTGTATAGTCACCATTTAGTTTTGTTTCCGCCGGGAGGTTGGAACTCGTTTAAACTAGGAACCAAATAGATTATAGAAACTTCTAGTGTAGAATGTGTTCATGCCATAGATCTTCATAAGCATATAGCAGTTACAACATAGACCATAAATGGTTTAGTGTTTAATCTGTTTAGTGGGGCTAAACGGCCATTGTTTAATGTTTAATCTGTTTAATCGGACTAAATGAACATTTAGGCATAGACGAATGTGCCTGTTTAGCGTTTAGACGCCAACTAAACGGCATATACTTCCATTTAGAAAAGCAGAGGTATATCGTCATTTTAGTCTTCGTTCGAAAAAATGTTTCACGTTTTTACAGCATCCATTATTCACTATTTTTTGTTTATTATTTTCAGTGTATTATCTTACTTCCTCGAGCTCGTCTAGTGTAGTAAGATAGGCCTTATTCTCATTCATTTTTACTTTTAATCCAAGCTTGTACAAAAGAAAAAGGATTGTGAACATGGTCCAGTTTGTATTGCAGGCCATACTATTAGTTTATAGCTTTTCTAAATCACGTTGTGCAGAACTGAATGACTATAACTTCAAATATTTTGAAACATTAATGATTATGTTTGACAAAACTCATGATCTCCTTTGTTTGACAAGCAGGTTCATACTCCTGACTCAAGTAGATATTGGATTGCTAGTTCATACGAAGAGAGGTTCAGATCTGGTCTTGAACCTGAAAATGTTGACAAGGTAGGTATAGTCCATTGTGTTCATACATGGATTGGGTAATTTACCCTGATGCGACTTTATGCCATAAAACCTAATGACTTTTAATGAAATTATTGATGAAGTTATATTTCTCAGGAGTTTTTAAGGCTGTGGTTTAAGAACAATTGCAATCCATATGAAGATGCAGTATGTTTTCTTCATCCTCAGCCGTTAAAAGTACTTTAAGAAATGATAATGAACGGATACTGACAGTAATGTTGATTCTGTCACTCTGAAATACTCAGGTTCTTCCAGAAGCTCCAGAAGAGCTGGTTTGTGAACTAGCTTGGCGGTATGTCTATTTAACCTCCTGCTAGTATTCACTTCAAAACAATTATGTGTGCTTTATAGCCTGTCCGAGAACGGAGCTAATAGCTCGGTTGGTTGAGCCTCCAATGGAGAGGCCGCCTTGCCTGGTTCAGAATCAGGTGCTCTCATGGTTGCGTGGGCACCTCCTGAAATATGCGCTGGTTGCTGCAAATCACGCTGGGCACTGTGTTCAGTGCTCCCCTACAGCAGGGACAAATGTCAGAGTGGGCGTCTCCCTCCTTTTATAGACGGCCCAGCCAGCAACTTTGTGTGCATCTATATTATATGTACATGGGACTAATGAAGTGTAATATATTCTAGTTTAGATGATTCACAGTATGCTTGAATATCCACTGCAGGTACATCTTCCTGTATGAAACTATCACAAATACAAAATTCGAGATCCCAGAAACACAGGTATGGGGTAGAAAACTTTCTCATCTTTCTTATTTTGCACATATGTATATATTCATTATTGTTTTCTTGAAAATGCAGGAACCGATTCACGAAAGGATTTCGAGGAATGTTGCAAAAGCCTTGCAGAATCTATGATTCCTGTTGGAAACCCCCAGAGAGAAATCCCATGCGGATGCTAATAAGAGGTGCATTTCTGGTACCGGTATAACTTCTGAGGATAGCACCATGTGCTCATGCCATATATCCTTCATGTGAAGGTTGGCATGGCTGTTTGATGAGCGGGCAAATGCCGATGCTCCCTGCTCCCTGATGTAACATGGTAATAAGCAATTAATTGGAACTAGTATTTGAGTTGGTGTGAGCAATTGGCACGCTCCACCATTAGCTGTATCCTGCTTGGAACGTGAGGAGAGGAACAGAGAAATGCAGTATGCAATTATGCGCATTGGTCAGGTTTTGTGTGTAACAATGTCAAATGACAAAGTTCGCCAGAGCCATGCTTAAACAGTAAATCAATTTGGAACTGCATACTCCCCCGTTCTCAAATTGTTGTAGTTAGAAAAAGTGAGGACAGAGTGTTTGCGAAATCAGTCGTGCTGTGTTCTATATGAATTGAATTGGTTTGTAGGTTTTTTGGCCAGAGTCAAATATCCAGCTTTCTGAAGATCATCTATTTGACCTGCATCAGGCTCGGGTAGTGCCTTCTCAAGAGAGTCCAATGGTAGAGGTAGCTAAGAATTAGCAGCCAGCTTTCGCAAAGAATTGATGAGAAGTAAAGTCTATGTTTAAGTTTCTCATTTTTTAAAATATTGTTTCTTGAGAAAGAGTTAGCTAGTTCTTTTTTTTTTAATAAACAATCGCAGCTTAGAGTCCATTGAGGACGCTAACCGGCTTTTTCGTTGCTCTCCTCGGGTCCCTGTCCCACTATCTGTAGATTACTACTCGGGGTGTGTGTGTGTGTGTGGAAGAAGGCAGCCATGACCCGCATCCAACCGTTGACTTTCCCCGCTCCCTGATCTATAAAGGGACAAAAGACCCCTTCATCTCTTGCCGACGCAGCAGCAGAGTGAGCTCCAAAACACGATGGCAGAGAAGGGCGTGAAGGTGTTCGGCAAGTGGGCTAGCCCGATGGCTCTCCGGGTGGAGTGGGCGCTCCGGCTGAAGGGCGTCGAGTACGAGTACATCGACGAGGATCTGGCCAACAAGAGCGAAGCGCTGCTCCGCTACAACCCGGTGATCAAGAAGATCCCGGTGCTCGTCCACGACGGCAAGCCGATCGCCGAGTCCACCGTCATCGTCGAGTACATCGACGAGACGTGGAAGGCCGGCTACCCCATCATGCCTGCGGACCCCTACGAGCGGGCTCAGGCGAGGTTCTCGGCCAGGTTCGCCGAAGAGAAGGTGCGTGCATGTTCTTGTGTGGTGAAGTAGCAGTACTAGCTAGAGGCAGCAACCGATCTGATGGCAAGAATGTCTCTGTCTATTCCAGTGCAACGCTGCCCTGTACCCAATCTTCACCACGACCGGCGAGGCGCAGCGCAAAGTGGTGCATGAGGCCCAGCAGTGCCTGAAGACACTGCAGACGGCGCTGGAAGGGAAGAAGTTCTTCGGCGGCGACGCCGTGGGCTACCTTGACATCGTCGTCGGATGGTACGCGCACTGGCTCCCGGTCATTGAGGAGGTGTCCGACGCCAGCGTCGTCACCGACGAGGAGCTGCCCCTGATGAAGGCCTGGTTCGACCGGTTCCTCGCCGTCGACGTGGTCAAGGCGACCCTTCCCGACAGGGACAGGATGCTGGCGCTCAACAAGGCCCGCCGTGAGCAGCTCCTCTCCGCGTAGAGCACGGCTAAATCTAGCGCTATATGTTGCTGAAATAAGTGTTGCGCTTGCGCCTGTTGTAGCAGGTGCTTGGAGCATCTCCCTTTGTGATGTTGAACTGAAGTAAGGATTTTCAGACGTTTGTATTGAACGAAGTAATGGGATGTTATCACATATGGCTATGGCATCCTGAGATGATCGATATTTCATCAACTCCTAATGTTTCCTTTCTCACTCTCTCTCAGATGAGAGGATGCTGTGTCCATCTGAGTGTAAATGCAACAGAATTTTCATTTTCTGCGTGATGGTAGGCCTGATTTTCAAGTATGGCCCGATCGAGCCCACTTGGCTACGTAGTCTATCTGGGCCTAATCTGGGTTTGATGGGCACTCGGGCACAATCCTCCGGTGACCCTGTGACGGTCCATTTCAGAAAGCCGATAGATCGCCGCCGTCATCGCCCATGAGCTGTGGAAGGCTCATCAAACCCCTTTGACCATGCTTAATTAGGCGAGGTTCTGGGCCTAAGGTTCGCCGACGAGAAAGTGATGTTGATGCACAAGTTGTGAAGTTTCAATGAAACTATCGAGTACTCTCGTCGCGTAGAGAACGATTACTTTCAGTTACTTTTCACCAACACCATAGCCTGTCTATATGTCTGAATAAGTGATGCAGTTACCCGTTATGCAGCACTCTCTGGAACGATCCATGTCGCTTCAATTAGAAGGATACATCATACATGATGCTGTACTATATTATACATGTACCACATTTTGATGTTGCCTACTTATTTCCTCTAGGACAAACAAGATGGCGCACACTGAATACATGTGCGGACGCCCATCTTACGGGTCCAGGTGCGCCGCGTCTGGGGCCTTCTCGGACTGATGGCGCTGTGCCTTGGATGTCTGGACCTCGCCGTAGAAGTAGGAGACGAAGCCCCAGAGAGCGAGCGCGAGGGCGACGCCTTTTGCGCCGTTGAACGGCTCGTGGAAGAGCATGACGGCGAGCACCTCGGTGATCGGGATGAGCACGGTCATGATGACGCCGGCGAGCAGCGCCGAGCCGAAGTAGATGGCGCCGATGGTGCCGAGGAAGAAGAACTGGTACACGACGATCGACCCGCCCAGCAGCAGGTAGTACGCCGACTGCCCGAGCCCGAACTCCCGCGCCTCTCTTGGGATCGCCTGCATTTTTTAAATCAGTGTGATAAGCTAGCTTAGCACTATTTCGGCGGCGCTGGTAGTGACCCAACATTCAGATGGTTATGGATCACGGCAAAGACCCAGCGATAGCGATATTGGCAGGACTCGCTGTCGTACAACGACGACTGGAGTTTGTGTTTTGCAAGTAATAATCTATGCTTAGTAGTTTTACACTTATAGTCACACTGTTCGAGAAAGAATATGGGCACACAACTTGTTCGTCAAACCAAACAGGAAATATGGACAGATGCGTGCATTGACTATTTCGTAACCTTTTCTAGATGTATATCTGTTGTTGTTAATTGGACACTGATTAATTCTGTCACTGTTTTGAGTGTCTATCTTTCAAAAAACGTGCTGCAAATATCTCTTCGAAAAGCGTTCAATGCAATCTTGCACGAACTCAACTACGTGTAGGGTTTAACGGATAAAATAGTGTCGAAATGCTAAGTGGCCTAGTAGTTTACAATATCTTGTGAAATTTGTCGATTTCCTTTTACTGGCAGTCTACTGATGAGATCACAAAGGATGGCAAAAGGAACTCCACTCGTGTACTTCATTGAAAACAAGAGCCATATCTTGAATAATAATGTTACCGCGAAGACCCGGTTCCTAGCTAGAACTAGTTAAGATGCATGAATTCACATTATCCTGCATAACATATATAAAAGGAAATTCCTCTATTAAGAGGTTTTGAAATTTAAATTAATGATCATAAAATGATTTTGTTTTTCGCAAAGAAATTGTTCGAAATTTTGGCCCTAATTAATGCATGGTGCCTAGAGCCTAGCTGATTCATGTTTTTGCTGTTACTGGCCTGTTAAATAGCACTGCAAACGGAAGCCAAATATTGGTGGCGCCTACATAATACAAGTGGTTAACCACTTGTGGTAACGCCGAGAGAAATTTTGCACAAGATCTAGTTGATACTAGGGGCAAGCACAGTTGCACTGGGCTTGGCCATGAAAAAACGCTAGTTCTTTCAAGAATTTGTGTTTAATTGATCACTTGTCGAGAGGTGACTTTTGGGGGCATACCAACTGGATATGGCCATATGGGACAAGAGTTTAATTATGGTTGATC
Source organism: Eragrostis tef (assembly GCA_000970635.1). Lineage (NCBI taxonomy): Eukaryota > Viridiplantae > Streptophyta > Magnoliopsida > Poales > Poaceae > Eragrostis > Eragrostis tef. The sequence goes on along the minus strand of LAPY01000495.1, from coordinate 154,373 downwards.
ACTGTCGAGAAGTGACTTTTGGGGGCATAGTAATTAACTGGATATGGGATCTACACTAAAACAAGACTCATCTAGCTAGGAGCATTAACAGGAACCGGATCTTCAGCGACGACGGCCAGATACCGTCAACACAACATACACACATCCTTAGTAAGAGATACAATTCTAGTTTCTGGTCGTGTAGGAAGGAATTTGGGTTGGGAAGATAGCGCAGTCATGCATGTTGTACAGCAGCGGTATGCGAAGTTGGGGATACATACAAAAAGTTGCAGCGAGAGCAGAAAACTTACGTGGAAGTCATTGTTCACAATCATGCCGACGACGCTGAACGCCGTGGCGCCGAGCCCGATGACGAGCTGCATCTCAATGACGAGCGGGTAGTCGACGGCGGCCGCGCCGGCGCGCGCGGCGTGGCGCGCCTGGCAGAGCTCCATGGCGGGGAGCATGAGGCCGATATGCGAAGTTGGGGATACATACAAAAAGTTGCAGCGAGAGCAGAAAACTTACGTGGAAGTCATTGTTCACAATCATGCCGACGACGCTGAACGCCGTGGCGCCGAGCCCGATGACGAGCTGCATCTCTGTGACGAGCGGGTAGTCCACGGCGCCCGCGCCTGGCAGAGCTCCATGGCGGGCAGAATGAGGCCGAACAGCGCGGCGGCGCCGAGCGTCATGGCGAACCCGGCGCCGTACTGCGCCCGCGACACCCCCGCGGGCCTGTCCCCGCCGGCGTTCATCCCGAGCATCGCGGCGCCGACGCTGAGCAGCACCAGGGCGTTCACCGAAAACGCCGTGAACCGCTGCCGCACGAGCAGCAGCGCGAACCCGGCCGTGAACGCCAGCTGCGTCGAGAAGAGGGTGGAGGAGG